>CAIGQW010052715.1:4635827-4648327 GCA_903798125.1 Danio choprae | reverse complement strand
CTGGGAAGCACGAGAGACAGCGAATGGGGGCGGCAGGAGAGCTAGAAAGAGCCTTTCTGTCTGCATGTCAACTTCTGACTCGTGTTGTAGGTAAACAAACCGGTTATCTGCTGGGCAACTGGATGGGCAGAGCCATTAAACAGCAGGCTTTTAATGAGGTGATGGCCACCAGGGAGCAATCTACACTATTTTGGCCCCAGCGTTGGGGGAAATGTCAGCCAGTGGACCCCCAAACACTCAATGAGAGCATTGTTTATTGCATCGCTGAGTCACTTCTCTGGAACGCATCCATCATTGCTATATAAAATGTGTACGATAGGACTCATCCAGGATAAATCCATTTAGGCTTAGAAAGGTGTGTGTGTCTGGGTCCAAATCTATTACCAAACACGCAATAATGTAACAGTGACACCAGAGACTATAGGCGTGCTTTGATATATGCGCTCTTCTACCATTTCTTGACAGAGCTAGTGTTTTCTATCATGTTTTGTCTCCCGTTCGCTTGTTTGTGTGTCTGACCTGCGGTGGATCTGATATTTCATGGTAAGGAGCCATCTGGGGTGCTGAGGTCTATAATTTTCAGGTGAAAGATTTCGTATTTGTTCTGGATGTGCGAATGCGTTCTCGTTCCAGCAAAGGTCTCGGTTTTTGCGAGGCTCTAGACGCGATGTGGAATGTTGCATAAATATTTTTGCAGTGGTATCTTCGGAGAACGAAACCTTTGGGAGCTTTATAATATGTAGACATCGGGACTCCGCGCTTCTTTCCAGCAAAGCAAGGAACATTTGGTTAACTGCAGCGCTAAGTAATATTATACACCAAATGTTCACCCAGAAGTAAACATTCAGTCATCGTTTTCTCATTTCACTGTTTATGACAGCAGCATAGTTTGGAAGCCAACTTTCTTTTGTGCTGGATCTGTAGAAAGTATGCCTATTGGTTTGGTTTGCTTTACTGGTCTGAATTATTTGTCCATGTGAATCAGAAGTTGCTGACACTTCTATTTTAGTATGTTGATGTATGTTGAGGGTGGGGCTTTCTGCGCATCATCCCCTCATAGCAAACTAATGGTAAGAGGCGTAGTTAAGAATATTGTGGCGGAAGCCGTCAAACTTAACAGGGCAAAAAAAAAAAATATGGATTAACCTGCAAGGATTAATTGTTCAACTAAAGAATAACAACGTCAGCTCAAAACAAACAATGTACATTCTGATTTCACACTGACTAATGAATAGCTGGGTTGAAATGTTTGCAGGCATTTTTTCACAATATGCAGTCTGACCCAATCATCTAGTCAGTGCAATCAGAGGATTATAATGTTGAAAATTGATTGAAGCTGTCCTTATGTCAGTTCTTCAAATCATCTGAGGACACGTGGTATATGCCAAACATTATTATGACCCTATTAAGACAATGGTTCTCAAACTTCTTGACTCAAAGGACACCCAGTGTCCATTCCAATTTTAACAGGTATTTCCACTGTAGGTAAAGGAAAATGTCCTTGTCATTTACTTGCACTGAAGTAATTGTAAACTTTTCTGAATTTCTTTCTTCTGTTGTATGCAGAATAAGATATCCTAAAGAATGCTGGAAAAAAAAAACTGCCATAATATGAACAATAAAAAATGTTGTTTTGATTTTTTCAACATTTTTCAATGTATCTTTCCAGTTCAATGGAAGAAACTTAAATTTGGTCAAACGATGACTGAATTTTCACTTTTTGATAAACTATTCCATTAAGATTTTAACTTCATTATTTTAGTTCATCTGTAAAAAAAAATTGATGTCAAGTGTGTTATAATAAACCGTTGAGGTCCAAGAGAACCCCTGTTTTAAGGTGTTTTCTCATTCATTCATTCATTCATTCATTCATTTACTTTTTGGCTTAGTCCCTTTTTTAATCAGGAGTCACCACAGCGGAATGAACTGCCAACTTCTCCAGCATATGTTTTACCCAGCGGATGCCCTTCCAGCTGCAACCCATCACTGGGAAACACCCATACACTCTCATTCACACACATACACTAAGGACAATTTAGCATCCCCAATTCACCTATAGCGCATATCTTTGGACTTTTGGGGGAAACGAGAGCACCCGGAGGAAACCCACGCCATCACGGGGATAACATGCAAACTCCACACAGAAATGCCAACTGACACAGCCAAGGCTCGAACCAGCGACCTTCTTGCTGTGAGGCGACAGCGCTACCCACCACACCACCCATTTTTCTCATGTCAAGTTTATTTTTATTGTGCATTAAACAATATAATGTACAACAGAGATTGCATACAATCCAGAACCAACCTTCACAGTATTTAACATTAAAGTAAACCTTGCACTTTGAAACCCATTTTTTTTAAGTTTGCCTTTTCAGGTTCCTAAATCTTCTCTTTTTCTCCTGTTCGTATGCAAATGAACAGCCACAATGTATTAATCTTTTTCTTTTTTTGTTGAAAAGGTGTTGTGTAAACACCCCTTCTTTCTAAGCAAAGCAGAGGCAACAACAACATCAAAAAACAATCCATCAGGTGACAAACATGGATACTGATCAGGATACGTCACATCGGCATAGCAATTACATAATATTTATGAGTGACTAAACATTAAGCAACACAGACCCCTTCCAGTGTATCTGCTTTGCATTAGCGAATAATCCTTGAATATCTCTGTGAATTCCAAAAAAGCAGCAGGGAATGCAGGAAAATTCTTCTAGATGCTTGTGAAAAGTCATTTGTCATTGTAGATTAACGTGGACCGTCACTGGCAAGTATGAAGTAGGGCCATAAAGTGTGTCTTAACACAGCACAGCTCATCCAAAAACCCTGTCCTGCAATTGTTATCAGGAGACTGCTTAAGTTTAAGAGCTGGAACAATCCGCCGTGTCCCAAACCCTGTCTGTCTGTCTGCATTGCTACCTCTCTTGCATTCGAGCACCAACCATCAACGCTAACACGTAATGGAGATGCAGTCATCGCCAGCCATATTGGACACCTGCCACGCTGTATACGACCATTAAACTATTAAGTCAAGCGGCCCCAGAGTGACCGTCCAGCGAGGATTTACAGCCCTAAAGGAGTGGGGGACAGTGGGGGATGGTTAGCATAGTCCAACCTTACAGATTTATGAGGATGGATGGAGCAGGAGGTGTTGTGGGCCTCCTCTTTTTCTTCTCTTTTCTCCTTGAGAGCTGAAAGTCACCCTGTTGTCTTCGAGAGACAGAGCTGATGTAATAATGACAGGAATATCTAAGAAAGCTCAGTACAGGTTAGGACTAGAATGTAATGTTCTTGACAGACAAATTGTGAGACAGAGGAACATCAAATGTGCCTGATTATTGGTGTTAAAGCGATTTGGCAAATCTTTCATAATGTGCTCCATGAAGAAAAAAGGTGTAACTGACCTTTCGCAAAGCCCACTGTCAATTTATGCACACTTTAGGGAAAAAACAAGAGTTTCTGGAAAAATCACGTTGAGTTCCAACAGAAGCTGTAAGAAAGGTCTGCAATACATACATTCTGGATATAAAATTGACTTGAAATGAAGTATACAAAATAACAATTGAGTTTATAGCCTGCAGGCTACTTGGGAACTACTGCAACACCTGGTAAAAGAGATGGAAGCAACAGGTGATTCCCCAAATCTCAACAATGATTCATATACTGTATATTTAGAGCTTTCTAGTCTCTTTACGTTTAGTCTCTTTAAGTGACATTGCAGACAGGCTGCTGGATCTGATAAGAATTATTTTACGCATTGTCAGAAAATACATCATTTTTATGAAAATTTATGAATTTTTAAAGGAGGTATGCCCCCAAACCCACCCCATAAACCCATCTGTCTATCTGGGATGAGCAAATCATACTAAAATGTACAAAGGAGATTTCACAAATTCATTTAAATTAGCCCCAAAATCAAAATGTTATGAATTGCCATTAGTTTGCACTGGAAACAACAATGTTGTTTACTTCAGACATTTGATGGCTACCATTGTACACCAGTAGGCGGTGACACTTACTCACTATATATACGTATGTGCGTGCTTCCATAGAATGTAAAAAACAGTATGCGAGACGAGTAGTATGTCTGAATTCATATTATTCGAAAAACAATAGGCGAGAAGTACCCTGGTTATGTACTACTTCTGGCGAGATTCTGAAGTGCAAATGCAGTAGACACTATGCTATCCCACATGAGAGAATTCATATATGGAAGTAAACGAAGCAACTGGGTTGTTGCTAGAAGGCATACAGCTACAGCTGGAAATTAACTTTATTAACATATTAATTATATTATTTTTTTAATTACCCATTAAGTTGTATTTTTTTAACATCTACCCCAACCCTCACAATAATGTTCGCAGCTGTATCCAATCTAGACTACAACACAACTGACGAGGGTAGGTCATGTGATAATGACAAATGTCTAATGTCAGTACGTCTGAGTTTCATTCATACTACTTACATTCATACTATATAAACCTTACTTTCCTAATGGTCATGTGGTGAATTCAAGTAGTAGATCATTTCAATAGTAGCTTTGACAATTTCAATGTGGTGGTCATTTTACATGAAGCAACAATAGCAAAAGCCACTGATGAGGCAACTATGCATACAGTATATGCTTCAAGCAAAGACGACAGCATCTGTGTCAGGCCAAGCAGCTTCCATTCAAAGCACGTAAATACTAATGCATGGCTTTCTTCAACTACATTACACTTCCTTCATTCTATATGATAAAGACTTCATCAATCATATATACATTGGGCCCATTTCAGTGGACAGTGAAGTAACATTCCTCTTACTTGCTGAGTCATATATTCTGTTGTCTAATGAGATATCAGATCAAGACGGATGAAAAAATATGCGAAGTCATTCATTCACCCATTGATTTGTGTCAGTATATGGGACACAGCGGTTCATCATAACTTCCTAAAGAGATTATAAAGAGGAGCCACAGAGCTGCAGCAGAACTGAACATCAGCCACATTTATCTCACATCTAGATGAAAAACATCTGTTTAGAAAGCCTGTCACCAGTAAGTGCCTGTTGTCTTATGGCAATAAAAATGTAATAATGGAGAGACACAATAATTCTGTCTGTGTGTGTGTGTGTGTGTGTGTGTGTGTGTGTGTGTGTGTGTGTGTGTGTGTGTGTGTGTGTGTGTGTGTGTGTGCTTGTGTTTATCGTGTATTCCTTTACATTGTGGGGGCCAAAATTCACCAAACTGAAATACCAGTCATTTTGACCTTGTGGGGACATTTATTTTGGTCCGCATGAGGAAAACAGCTAAAAAAATCACACAGAATGAAGTATTTGGAAAATATAAACAGCAGATTGTCTCTTATGAGAGTTGAGTTTAAGGGTAGGGGCATAGAATAGAAAGCATAGAAAGCTGTATGTGCGTGCGTGCGTGCGTGCGTGCGTGCGTGCGTGTGTGCGTGCGTGCGTGCGTGCTTGCGTGCGTGTGTGTGTGTGTGTGTGTGTGTGTATGTGTACAATGTTTTTTTTACATTGTGGAAATGAGGAAAACATTTCTGTAATCATGTGTGTATACATATAGTGTGTACAGTACACTGCTTGGTTGTCCCATGTTTGTGTTGAAAATCCTAAGTTTTAACTTAATTTTAATCTAAATTTAGGAGGAAACAACTTTGCCTAAAATATAAAGACTGGATATCAACTTGTGAGGTCAAGAATAACATGACAAGGCAAATAAACCAGTTCTTTTATGAAGAACAGCCTGATTATTCTATTGTTGTTATTGTAACTTGAACACTTGTCTACAAGCAAGTTGTATTTTCAAGTTTTATATTTAATTAAACTTACACAGTAACATTTTCCTTAACAATTCTAATTCCAGCACAGGAGTTCCTGAACATGAAGAATGATGGGATACACTTACTGTAGGAATAGTCACCTACTTTTTTGGATGGTCTGTGGGTGAGTAAATTAATGGCAAATATTTATTTTTGGGTCAACTACTCCTTTAGGTGTATGGAGGTAGATTAACCTCAATTAAAAATGTCACTGCATTTTTTTTTTTTGCTTATTGCTTATTTTTTTCACAGAAATATTCTTACAAGGCGGCACGGTGGCTCAGTGGTTAGCACTGTCGCCTCACAGCTAGAAGGTAGCTGGTTCGAGTCTCGGCTGGGTCAGTTGGCATTTCTGTATGGAGTGTGCATGTTCTCCTTGTGTTTGCGTGTGTGAATGTGAGAGTGTATGGTGTTTCCCAGTACTGGGTTGCGGCTGGAAGGGCACCTGCTATGTAAAACATATGCCGAAATAGCTGAAGACTAAGCTGAAGGAAAATGAATTAATTAATTCTTACAAAACAAAGAGATTTTTTTTTTTTAAATGTGGTTCAGATACAACCAGGATGGGAACGACAGCATCAGTCTAGAGGGGGGAGCATTATAAAAAAATTAAAAAAACAATCTGAGAAAAAAATAAATAAAAGCAAACTATTCAAGCACCTCTGCAGTATGCAATGACTTTGCTGTATACAAATCAATACAAAATTGCACTTTACTGTATAACATTGCAGTACATCTTCCTTTCCCAGACACCCTTGTGATTTCTCTTCGCTGTTGTTAAACCCAGTCACTCCCCTTATTGGATTGAAACTGTGAGACTCTTTCGCCCAACTTCTCTTCCTTTCTAATCATTATTTATGAGTTTTTTCTCAGTTCCGTTCTGGCCTTTTTGTAAGCGAGAGGCTTTCTTTGTTCTTTTCTCTCTTTTTTTTTTACAGGAAGCCAAAAATAGCATACATTTTTCTTTGTTAGTGAATGTCGAGGCATTTCAGGCTCGGACACAGAAATTGTGGACGATACATCTGGTGTTTTAAGAGAGAATATGTGCATGCAAGTGTTTTGTTAACACCAGGGGGATCAAGGTGCCCTATGGAGTGGGAAAATCACGTGAACAATTGATTCTGCTCAATGTCTAAATACGTCATCCACCTCTCTCTCTCTTTCTTTCTCTCTCGCTCGCTCAATTCCCTGCTTTTTCTTCATTTGTCCATCCATTCCCTGAGGACTGCCACTGCACAGGCAGGGTTTTTTTTTTCAGACTATTTTCACAGCTTCCTCAGGAATTTGGATTGCTTATCTGTGATAGTACTGTACTTCATTTGACCTTCAGTGCAAGGAAGATTGTCATTTACATGTACAGTTGAAATAATTAGCCCTCCTGAGTATATTTATTCCCTAATTTCTGTTTAACTTAAATATCTTTTAAACACATTTCTAATCAAGTTTTAATAACTAATTTCTAATAACTGATTTCTTTTATCTTTGCCACGATGACAGTAAAAAAACATATTTTACTAGATATTTGTAAATACACTAGTATTCAGACTAACGTGCCATTTAAAGGCTTAACTAGGTTAATTAGGTTAAAGTTAGGGTAATTAGGCAAGTTTGTATAACAGTGGTTTGTTCAGACAATCTGAAAAAAATATATATTGCTTAAGGGGGCTAATTGACCTTAAAATGGTTTAAAAAAAATAAAAACTACCAAAACCAAACCAAAATAAAATAAAATAAATAAGAAACAAATGTATGTATAAAAAACTCCTTGCTCTGTTAAACATCATTTGGAAACTATTTCAAAAAGAAAAAAAATCACAGGAGGGCTAATAAATTTGACTTCAACTGTATGTTTATTCATTTAGCATACACTTTGCTCAAGTGATTAGATTAAATGTATCTTTGAAAGCATTTTGTCACCCTCATCAAGTCCTTCATAACACAAAGGAAGATATTTTTGGTGAAATCTGTCATTTCAGTCCATTCTAAATCTTCATAGAAAAAGAGCAAATAATAAATATGCAAATCAGCTGGATTATTCCAACTATTCTGCCCAGACATAGTAGCCTTACATAATGAACATGTATAATTTTGGCTTTTATTCACATTTAAACATTGATCATCAAACATAATTAAAATGTCGGTCAAACCTGCTTGACGCTCAAGAACAAACCTCATTGGTTCTTATGTGTCAAGCATGCATGATCGAGGCTCTGTAACCAAATTAAGATTTTGTAATCATTGTTTGCTGATCAATGGTGCAGTGGATAGCACGTTCGCCTCACAGCAAGAAGGTCGCTGGTTCGAGCCTCAGCTGGGTCAGTTGGCGTTTCTGTGTGGAGTTTGCATGTTCTCCCCGTGTTGGAGTGGGTTTCCTCCGGGTGCTCAGGTTTCCCCCACAAGTCCAAAGACATGCGGTACAGGTGAATTGGGTAAGCTAAATTGTCCGTAGTGTATGAGTGTGAATGAGTGTGTATGGATGTTTCCCAGAGATGGGTTGCAGCTGGAAGGGCATCCGCTGCGTAAAACATATGCTGGATAAGTTGGCGGTTCATTCCGCTGTGGTGACCCCAGATTAATAAAGGGACTAAGCCGAAATGAAAATGAATGAATGAATGAATGTTGTTTATTCATACAAAGTTTGATATCAGCATATCTCAGCATGATTGGAACTTTACTGTATCCCTGCTGATAGCAACATAATCTCGACACTATTTGGCCAAAAGCTTCACGTATGGACAGCGAGATCCTTCGGGACAGCTGGGATGGTACAAGACACACACTGCTTCCCTTCTCCCGACCCCTTGTCCGGATACCCAACAAAGTCATCCAGACTGACTTGGAGAAGTTTCCTTGAATAATTTCAGGAACAAAGAGATGCTCTCTCAGCCTGTCCCAGTCATTATTTGGGGCCATTGTGGCATTTGGGCTCAGTGAATGAGATCATTGAAGCGTCTTCCGCAAAGTGAAAAGGACAAAGAGAAAGAGTTCAACTCTTAATTAAAACTGCTCGCTATAAAATTACAAGTCAAGAAGGTCAGTAGTTTGCCAACTATAAAAACCAACTCTATTTGTGTGTTCGATGTCGGCGTCTAAGTAAAACTAGTGCACATCAGTACAGAGAGAAAACAAGACTGGAGAGTGCTCAATTTATAGCATCCATTTAGACAATCAATAATAATAAACCAGCAATGGACGGCTGCTTTTTTTACCAAATGAATTCATATCGTTTCAGCCACTGTGGTAAAATTTCTTACTTTTCTGATCTATAAAAAGAGATTTCTGTGACTCACCTTGCAATGATCTCTCTGTGACGCTGTTCTCGCTGTGAAAGCACATTCTCTAAACTCAATTACCACATCTTCGCCAGACGGCCTCATGTATGACCTGCACTCAGCTGTAGTGCACTGCTTCCTCCACTATCCCATCATGCCACTGGACAGTCCCTGCTGTGAGATCATGTTCAACCAATTGAGGAATACAAAGCTTAGTGTTCTTTAATTGGCTCAAGGTGCTCGTATCCGTGTCTGATGCAGCTGCAGTCTGGTGTTGTTTGTGTCGGATGGCTGCTGATGAATTGCATGGCCAATTGATTCTTCATTTGATGTCACTTTAAGACATTTTGAGTTATTTTCTGTTTAGTTATTTGTCTCATTTCATTGCAGATGTTTCTGGTCAAGCGCAAGAAGAAGAGCTCAATCTTGCTGACGCACTCGAGATTGTATTTCCCTCTGCAGCTTTTATACAACCACAATCCTTAAATGTGTAGGCAGAATCATCTGCGAGGATCTCATCATGGACACAATTACAGTTTATTATCCTGTGTACTCCTTTGCTTTATGATCATGGTATGTGTGAAATATTGGATCCTGGTGGTGAAGAATGGGGATGTAAGTTATTACAAGAATATGTGTGAAAATTGCTTCTCGAATGTGTTGAATTACAAACATTACATTACGTGATTTGACTAATGTTCCGGTCATCACTTGTCACATATTTGACTATAGCAAACAAGCTTTTTTGTGTGTTAAAAAGACGTATAATATACATCCAAATATAGACATATTGGCTAAAACAAGGCAAAATTTGTACATCTAATTGTACATCTAATAGACAATAAACATTAGTGCAAAAATAGACAGACTTCACAAGTAGCCATTTTAAGCTTGTTTTATACTTGTCGGACTCTTATTTTGAAAACAGGACAGGTTTTAAAGAAAAGTACGCAGTTCTGTGAAACCACAGTCTCATCTGTTTACTGCTGTTTAATAAAAAATTGTAATTAACAATTAATTAGTATTTTGGAGCTACAACGAGATCTGCAAATAATATATTTATAAATATGCCTGACAATATAAATATTAATGTGGATTTAATAGAGAATAGAATTTTTATTAGCTATAGGTTTGAGTAAAGTATTTTAACATTTCGAGTTTCAAAATGAAATGCTAAATTCTTAACGATCTTTAGTTTTACTTTTTTTTTAAGTGGTCTATTTTGTCTATAGCTATCCCAAATCTGAATATAATTTAAAAATACATGTTGTACAGTTTTATAATTGTTCGCCATTTTATATTTAACTTTTTTAAATTATTTTTTAACTCAATCTGTGAAACAGCCCAGCAAAATATATATATATAACACTATGGATTACCTGCAAAACAAGGTAATTCTCTTGCTCAAAATCTTTAGTTCATCTCTCAAAAACGTATATACATACAATGTATATATATATACACACACACACACACACACACTATATATATATATATATATAGATATACGCACACACACACACACACATATAAACCTGCAAAAAATTGTTTATCCTTTCAAAAAAATTGTGCTGAAATTTTTTAATTTTGTCATTATCCAATGTGACAAGACTTTTATTTACATACAGCTATAGAATGAAACGTGATTAACCGAATAACTTCTACAATAATTTCCCAATACTGCCATATAACAAACAGTGACACACAGGCAATTTCAAGTCAGTCTGAAGAAGGTTGTTTAAAACTGCAATGAATACAGGATGTTCCTTAGAGTGCAGTTGTTCTTGTCAGTGGAATATTGTGTGTTCTTCCTCACATGCATGAGACCATCCTGCATTAAATAGCAAAATGTTCCTCTCGTGTTTTTTAAACAGTCATACATTATGAAGCAATGTCATTTTACGGATGGTACGGATCCTCTCTTAAAAGCCTGTGAAGACAATTGCCAGATTTTGTTTATCTCCACCCTAGCATGAACGCATTTGAACATCAAAGGCCATCTTCTATCTGTCTCTGTTCAGCATGTCATCTGCAAGCAGTATTTAACTGAATGTTTTGAAATCGGCATACGTTTTGACTTTCTGAACGAGGTTACATCCTCAAGCAGATGCTAATTTGCCACAAAAGAAGCATTTCTGAGCTAAGGAAATAGACGATGTGATGTTTTGTACCATGTTGTCAGATGCAAAAAATATGACTGCAAATAACATTGAAAACACGTGTTTACTGGGGGTCATGTTGCACAAAAGATGTACAAACAGAGGGAAGCAAAATATAACTCATTAAAGTGACACATAAATTAGTGTTGAATTGCTCTGTAACGCAAAACATTATTGAATATTTCTTTAAAAACTCATTGTAAGTTCTGATATTTTAAACAGTTTTACTTGACAGAATTTCTACAACTTCACCCAGAAGTGTTTTGATTTTGTGGTCACATTGTACCCTCTAGTGGACAACAACATACTAGCAACTGTCACCAACTTTTTATATGAAAATCAGTAAAAAAAAAAAAAAAAGCCTGGTTAGGCAAAATGAACCAGTAATTATAAATATTACACAGCTGTATATAGTTATTAATTATAAAAGAGTGTTTGTGTTAAATAAAATAAACAAATAGTTCACCCAAAGATGGAAATGTACTCATTTATTCACCCTCATTTGGTTCCAAACCACTTTCTCCTTTCTGTTAAACAACAAAAAAACAGATGAAGATATTTTGAAGAAGGCTGGAAACAAATACGATGGAAATCAATGGCAATCTTTTTTAAACATTCTTCAAAATACATTCTTTTGTGTTCACCAGAAGGAATAAACTGGGTTTAAAATGAGTGGAGGCTGAGTAAATGAGTTTTATTTTGATTTTTTTTTTGGTGTGCTGTCGCTTTAGTTATTTTTAAAAGAGTTAATGAAGTCTCTCCTAGCACCTTGAGAAATGTACTGTAAAACATAATGCTCATTCATAAGCCTGAAACCCTTGAACCTGTCTGACATACAGGGCTGCAGCTGCACCGTAAGACTTTCTTTGTTTGTTCAGTGAGCTCCACATTTCTGCTTCTCACCACACTTCTGTTCATTTACTCTTCTGTTTATGTTTTAATGCAGGGGCAGGAGGAGGTGCTGGGGCTGGTGGAGGTTTGGCCAGTGAAACCACAAGATCAACCCTTGGGGAAAAAAGTAAAAAAAACAATAAGTGGAATAGAGAACATATATTATAAAATACATTATAAAGAATGTGTTTTGGCTTTTGTTTGTTTATCTGAAAGATTAGATTTAAAGGTTCATTGAAATCACAATTAAATATATATATATACATTCATTTTCTTTTCGGCTTAGTCCCTTTATTAATCTGAGGTCGCCACAGCGGAACACACACACACACACACACACACACACACACACACACACACAC
>CAIGQW010052715.1:4603377-4627934 GCA_903798125.1 Danio choprae | reverse complement strand
CACACACACACACACACACACACACATACACATACACATACACATACTCACACACGCACACACACACACACTCTCACACACACACACACACACACACACACACACACACACACACACACACACACACACACACACACACACACACACAGCTATACTCCCTTATGAGCTGTTCTGAGCTTAAGGAACCTGAGACGTCAGCATGTGTTTGTGTGCAGACAAGTCTTCATCTCAAGGGAAATGGATAAGCTTAGATACGAGCAAATTGCTCAGACATTGCTCAAAGAGTGCTGTACTTTATCTTCCGACATACTAGCAAAAAAGCTGGCCTTTAACACCTACCTGAGGATGCATGTGGGTTTTTATCTACATATTACTTCAGTAATGAAAAGGCCTCTCTTTTTTTCAGGTAGCTTGACCCAGCAGATGAGTCAGAACTATCAGAATGATGCAATCATTATTCTGCTGTCAAACACATTTATTCATGTGACATTTTTGTTTGCGTCATTCTACAGACACACAAGAAGAGTTACAAAGACAAAAATATCCTGTTACGTAATAATATGTTTATGAATGCATTTTTGATTTACATAATCCACTAATCTGTCTGAAACAAGCCTTGTTAGAGTCTCCGGAGTTCATATTTGAATATGCCATTTATGAATTCTGCTCAAGGCGAACCGTGTTCTTTAATGTGAATCACTGAATCTGGCTCAAATAACATTTTTTAAGAAAAAGCAATGGAACGTACACTGTCCCTCTTTCTCCATGTCTTTCCCTCATGCTGGGCTACTGTGAAAATATGTTATGCACATTAATCTGTGCATGTTAGGTAATCCAAAATTATCAAATGCTCAGCACAGATGATTAACAGAGGGAGTTCAAGAGGAGAAGCTGAGGGGGGGGAGAGGGAGAGGCACTGAACATGTGAAAGAGGGAGAGCCACTCTGCGAAAGGATTGCATGTTGGTGTGTACAACAAGAGGGAGGGCCTGCAAGATGATTGGTGCACAGAAATAGCTCAGCCAATCAGAGGGATGACAGGAAAATAACGGGCTCAGACAGAGAGAAAGCTTAGAGAGAGGGAATATCACTGACATATAGGAGAGGAAGGCAATAAAAGTGGATCAAATTGGATGGAGCAACCGTGACAACAGATAGATTAGATCTCAGTGAGATCTGTAGCAATGGGTAGACTGAGAGAGGGGATAACCAACCATTCTATATTGGATCACTCGATGATGCTTGAAGGTGCAGAATCAGTCTCCCGGGAGATAATGCTGTGAAGGCCCTGAACAGCAAGGCTGCACAGCCAAACCAAAGCCAGCGAGCTACAGCACAGGGTGGAGGCCGTGAACGGATTTAAACGAGTGCAGGGAAAAAAGACATCATGAGGACATCTAGGAAAGGAACCGTTGAAATGCCTGCTTTTGTAAGGCAGCTGGTGAAGGAGACAGAGAAAAGGGTCACCTCCTTTTTTAAAGGGGGACGAGGGGGAGGCGCAGGGGAGCTGTCCGAAAGCGAAGAGGGGGGAGAAGAGGAAGGGGTGATCCCTAGCCCCTATTTGGACCGGCCAGTTCTGGACAAGCACATGCAAGAGGGTTGTGCCTCCTGGGGACTTACCTATGCCCTAGCTAGTATGCAGGGCTGGAGGGCCCACATGGAGGATTTCCACAACTGCTTCCCTCAGCTAGGAGGGGAACTGTCCCACTGGGCGTTCTTCGCTGTTTTTGATGGACATGCAGGAAGTGCTGTGGCCCAGAACTGCTCCCGAAATCTACTTGATCACATCTTAGGTACAGGTGAGCAACAAGCTGTCCTAAAATCAGATGGCCTTTTTGTTTATACTGCTGTAGATACATAAAGTACATAATGTCACTGTAGATTGGATCATCACATCACGTGTTAATTGTTGATCTCTTTAGATTACACCTGAGACAATCTCTTGAGACTGGATTCATTTGTAGACCTGTTGTACAACCAAAGCCACTGCAACATTATTACTTCATTAGGCTGTGGTCTGACAAGTTAATTGTGGTGTACAACATGTTCCCTATGTAGGAAACGCAATTATCTTCACATAATGGCTTGTCCTTGCAATCTTCACTTATGAAGACTTTAGATTCGTTTGTGAACACGCAAATGTGATCTGTTCGAAGATCATTGATAGGTCCTGCACTGGTAATGGCAGACTAGATTGTGTTGGTTAATTTGTGACATGAGCGGTTTCTTCTCAGGCAAGATCCGAGCAGATGAGGATGTGGAAAGGGTCACTGAGGGCATCAAGGAGGGCTTCTTTCTTATGGACAAGCACCTCCATGCCATGGCCTGCCGTGAGGGTTGGGAGCGGGGTGGGACCACTGTCGTTTCCACTGCTATCACTCCGAACCACATCTACTTTGTGAATTGTGGGGACTCTCGGGCTGTCCTGTGCCGTGCGGGACGAGTGGCATTTTCGACGGAGGACCACAAGCCCTTCAGCCCGGGTGAGAAGGAGAGGATAGAGAGTGCTGGAGGATCGGTCATTTTGCAGCGAGTGAATGGCTCACTGGCAGTCTCTCGAGCATTGGGGGACTTCAGCTACAAGACAGTCGAGTGGCGGCCGGTCACAGAACAGATGGTATCACCAGAACCAGAAGTGTCTGTGGTGGAGCGCTCGCCAGCAGATGAGTTTCTGGTTCTGGCCTGCGATGGTGTGTGGGACACTGTCAGTAATGAAGAGCTCTGTGCCTTCGTACATAGCCGACTGCGTATCTGCACGGACCTGAGGGAGGTCTGCTCCCAAGTCATCGACCTTTGCCTCTATAAGGTTAGTATGAACGAAAGATTTTATGCAGTGTCTGGTTCAGACTAATTACATTTCATGCCAATTCAGGTCTCTTTTCCCATAGCAGCTTTGGGTCTGAACTTCTGCGTGCCATCAGCGGTCCTGGTGACTGCTCTTTTACTGGGTAAAACCTTAGGGACAAAAAAATGCCAGGTTCACATTTTGTCACATTGGATTTACCACCAAAACTGTACATACACTGCTTGTGTTTGATGGCCATGGATGTATACTGATGCAAACTGTTCTTCAAAAGCAACATACTTGAATCAAGCAGCTTTAAATTGTTCTTTAGATTGTCTAAAATGTATATTTAAAAAAATAAAGCCATAAAGTATTTTAGCATTGGAGCGGTCAACTATATTTTCTAATGCAAAATCTAGAGTCTGTTGGCTATGACACTGCAAGCTGACTTAAGCCAGGCTGTTGTATTACATAAGAGAAACACAGAATGGCCTTTAGGCTGCAGAAAAGGATGCGTGCTGACCTGAAAATGTCAACATCTTTCTCTGCGCAGTAAGCCAGATCTTTGCTTTGTCAGTGCTGCACTTTCGACCACCATCACAAAGTGAAGCTGTATTCAGCCACTAAGCTGTATGGGATAAACTACTTTTAGCCATGGTGTGAGGAGATTACAACATTCTGTCAAGCATTGTACCGTGTAGGGAGAGACAACCTACAACATGCCTAAGAAATGAAGGATAAGGTTTGCATTAGTGACACCAACTCCAATCCACTTAATCATCAACGTGAGGTGGCTGTCCTTAAAACAAAAGCCTCAAGGCTAGTGACATGCGACTGCCTGTCCTGTCTAAAGAAGCACCGGAAGAAAAGATGCTGCTCAGTTTAGCGATGAAATCATATTAATTGCTTTTTTATGTGTCTTCGTGTCTTTGCTAACAGGGGAGCCTTGATAACATCAGCATCATTCTAGTGTGTTTCCCTGGCGCCCCCCAGCTGTCACCTGAAGCACTGCACCAGGAGGCTGAGCTTGAGGACTTTTTGGAGTCCAAAGTAGCTGGTAAACCATCCAAATAAATCTAGTTTCTTTTGTTATTGATCTTAAGACATGACTTGCATCACAAATAGTAATGGTAATGGTCTGTGCATGTCTGCTTGAGGAATTAAATCATTGTCATGCATGTCTCCTTGGCAGAGATATTTGAAGAGCTGAGCGTGAGAGGTGATGAGCCTGATCTGCTGTCAGTTTTGACAGTGCTGGCCTCAACGGTGATTCCTGGACTTCCACCAGGAGGCGGCCTTCAAAGCAAGTGAGTACATGTTTTATACCATGCTTTACTTCTGCTCAAAATAGCAGAAAGCAACGATGTTGGATAAGTTCATTCATTCATTTTCATTTCGGCTTAGTCCCTTTATTAATCTGGGGTCGCCACAGCGGAATGAACCGCCAACTTATCTAGCATATGTTTTATGCAGCGGATGCCCTTCCAGCTGCAACCCATCTCTGGGAAACATCCATACACACCCATTCACACTCATGCACTACGGACAATTTAGCTTACCCAATTCACCTATACCGCATGTCTTTGGACTTGTGGGGGAAACCGGAGCACCCGGAGGAAACCCACGCCAACACAGGGAGAACATGCAAACTCCACACAGAAACGCCAACTGACCCAGCCGAGGCTCGAACCAGCGATCAGCGACCTTCTTGCTGTGAGGCGAACGTGCTACCCACTGCGCCACTGTGAGGCCCATGTTAAATAAGTGTGAAAACTTATATTTTTTGTTTAGTAAATCTGTTGCATGAAATAGATGTCACAGTTCCAGTTGATCCGAATTGGTTTTGAGCATTCTTTTATCTTTTTAACTTTAAATTTATTTAATTATTAATATTGTTTTTATAATTATTAATGTGGTTAAGAAGCAATTATTATATTATGATCTGCATTTATTTATTCCTGTTTGGATTTATATTAAATAAAAAATAATAATAATAACAACAACAATGAAACATTGTAGAAAATAAAATTATATTAATAATAATCATAAATAATTATGAAACATGTTATAATAATTATTATTATTATTAAAAAGATCAAGTTAATACTTGCAATATAAGAAGCAAATATTAGAATGCTTATTTCCTTTTTTATGTTAATAATAATTTCATAATTTATCAGCAGGTTCGAGATCCACTGAATTGAAAAACTATTTTCTACAAATATTTTAAATAACATTTCTATCAATAGAAAACTTTCAGATATATATTTTTTAATAAACTGACATCAATAGAGTATTAGAATATTTGTTTCAATTATTAATTTTGAGATAATTTATTCTTCTTCTAGTTTTGAAAGTGTACAATGGCTTTATTGCATATCATCAAACTGTCTTTCATGTAGTAGCAGATTAGAAAATCATCAAAATAGATTAAAGCTGCTAGGATTGCTGAATGATGTCCAGCTACCCTGTGTACACAGCAGCTGCTCTCAGATTCAAGGTCCAGACACCTTTACTGGAGCACCAATCAGATCCACAAGCAGAGCTAATATCATATGTAGGACAACTGAACACATGCCTAAGCTTTACAATTTTCTGAATTTGCAGGCGGAACTGTATAATTTCTGCCTACTATCAACAAAAAGAGGCTCGAAGATCTAGATTATCCCAGGTAAGCTTCCTTGTCATGATAATATTATTAAAATGAGTAATGTTTTTGTCACTGCTGTATACAAAAGTTTAAACATTATAATATGAATTCTTGCCTTGTATCGTTTCAGGAACTCAGTCCTACTGATGCCAATTAGAGTCCATCTTATTTAAGCATTTACTGGATGTGTTAGAAGAACTAAAGGTGATCAGTTTTCTGTCTTTAAACTTATACATAAAAAAGAAAAGATCTTCTTTATGGACAGCAACAATCAATCATTTTACTTCAGTCTTTTTGTATGTTTCCTGAATAATCTGAAACTTGCAAAAAGCAATGCTGTGCCACATTGCAGGACAATAATGACTGTATATAACTTTGATTCTTTAGATTGTGATGTGTTCAGTATTTTCCTTACCAAATGTATTTAATGAGTCTTACAATCGAAAATACTCAGGTAAAGTGTTCAAGCAGTGATGACAAACCTTTGAGATTATCTTCAGCCTTTGCATATGACAGGTCATTTTTTGAAAGTGATGCCATAAAATATTGATTTATCTGGACTCAAGCAACAAGCAAATCACTGATGCATTATTAAAGGAACAGTTCACCTAAAATGAATTACAGCATGTAGTCAAAAAATGTAATAAAATATTCATATTCATATTAATAATATATATTAAGTTGATCTTTAATAAATAAAGACTACATAAAAAAAATAATAATAAAAAAAAATAATAATATATATATATATATATATATATATTCATAGTCCCTTTATTAATCTGGGGTCGCCACAGAGGAATGAACCGCCAACTTATCCAGCATATGTTTTACGCAGCGGATGCCCTTCCAGCTGCAACCCATCTCTGGGAAACATCCATACACACCTATTCACACTCATACACTATGGACAATTTAGCTTACCCAATTCACCTATACCGCATGTCTTTGGACTTGTGGGGGAAACCGGAGCACCCGGAGGAAACCCACGCCAACACGGGAAGCAGATGCAAACTCCACACAGAAACGCCAACTGACCCAGCCGATGCTCGAACCAGCGACCTTCTTGCTGTGAGGCGAATGTGCTATCCACTGCGCCACCGTCAGGCCCTATATATATATATATATATATATACACATATTTCCAGTGGGTTGCAGCTGGAAGGGCATCCGCTGTGTAAAACATATGCTGGATAAGTTGGTGGTTCATTCTGCTGTGGCGACCCCAGATTAATAAATGGACTAAGCCGAAAAGAAAATGAATGAATGAATGAATGAATTATATATATATGTGTATTTTTGTGTGAACTATTGCTTTAAGAATTCAAACTTGAAATTACGAAAACTCTAAGAAGCGAATTCTACTTAAAACCAACCACTTTGACATTTTGGGATTTACAGGCCCATAATATGGTCACAGAATGCAACTTTTCCTGTTGTTGAATAGTTGTTTCCTGTAATACGCTCTACTCTGTTTGCATGATCTGTACTGTGTTGCCTTACTGACCTCTTTGAAATTATGCCAATATATAAATGTGTTAACATTACTGAGATATTTCCTAATGACTAGCAAATGAACTGATGCAGTGCTGTCATGTTGTGTAATGATCTTTGTGCACATTTGACAGACCTTGTGCAATATTTGTGTTAACATAAAGGTTGAAGGTTAAGTAGTAAAATAAACAGATCGAGTCATATTCATATTTATGTTTATTAATTTCTGCCCTGCTACATAACCAGACAATTTTGATAATTGTAGTCATATATTTTGTGTGTATGTTGTTGATTTCAGCATAAAAGACCCATTTTTACTGTACACCATTGACAATATTGATAAAGATATAGCTTTAAAACATTGTTCTGAATTTAAAAGAAGTCCATACCAAATTTACAATATTATATAAAAATAATAATATTGTTGGAATCACATTGCGTTTTTCCACCTGATAAATGTTGACTGCCAATCAGAACCTATTAAGTAACCAAGTATTTAAAGTGTTGATGTTAAAGTTGAAGTTGTGAAGCTGTGAACAGGCCTTATAGTTCACCCAAAACTGAAAATTCTGCCATCATTTACTCAACCTTCACTTGTCACAACCCTGTTTGAGTTCTGAGTTTAAATTACTTTGAAAAATGTTTGAAAATGCTAACTATTGACTTGCTAACCATAGCATTTTTTCCCCATCTATGAAAGTTAATAGTTGCAGGTTTCTCACATTCTTCAAAATATCTTATTTTGTGTTCAACATAGAAAAGAAACTCATAAAGGTTTGGAACCACTTGAGGATGAGTAAATAGTGAGTGCATTTTTATTTTGGGGTGAACTATCCCTTTAATTAAATAGTTCGCTCAAAAAAAATTTTATTTGCTGTTCAATCCCTCAGGCTTGAAGACCATCTAAAACCAGCTATTTCCAGCTGCTTTGCAGGTCTTTGTGGTTAGAAAGTGGCTACAATTGACCTACATTTTGAATGGCCTGAAGGTGATCAAATGAACAGCAAATTTTCTTTTTTGGGTGAACTATCCCTGAGTAAGCAGTACCACTATTATCCGCTGGGGGGCAATAGCACTCTCCAAATAGCAAACCTATATTTATTTGCCATTGACATCTGCAAAACATTGTTTTCTGTCACTCAGAAACCTTAAAAGGCTCTATGAATGACAAGAGACTGCTGTAACACATATGTGAAAAGTAGCTATTTCGTTTAAAAGATACATGCTGATACCAAAATAAATAAAGAAGAACATTTTTGTTTACAATATACAGTATCTACAAAATCTATACAACATATCTACAAAAAAATAATAATTTTACGTAAGATGACTTGGTTTGTCTTTAGAAAGATTATGGCCTACGCTGTCCCATTTAATAAAGTCTATTTGTATTCGATTTAGATCATGTTTCTCAAAACAATCAACATGACTGCAGCAGCGTGAAAGAAACGATTAAACAATGAATAATACTGACCATCATCTCCTTTCGATTTGACACTTGTGTTTCTTCCTCCGGGGACTGTCTGTCTGTAAGTGGCGAGGCTACTTCTGTCTGGCTCTTGAAAATCAGTCTGTTTTCGTGAAGAGTCTCTCCAGAGACACAGTGTGATTGCTCGCCACACCGGCCAATCACTTCAGCATCAAAGTGACTCTGAGAAGCGGTGTTACCATTAAAATTACACGGTTTGCTTATAATGATGTAAAAGGGGATGAAAAGCCGTCTCCTCTTAAAAACGGAGCCGTTCATTAATGCTACCATTCCTTGTGATCTACATGTATATTGAGTAATTAATCTAATTTGCTCGTATAGCCTATTGTGCTACAGTAGTAAACGTACAATTTAAATCGTGCATGCAGTAGGCCTAAATGCTAAACCTTTATTCCCCAGTCAGTCAGCAGTAGCTACCAAAGACTATTGATCTATACATTATACACGTAATACATTAGGGACTTTGGCAGTAATGTTAATTAGTTCAGAAATGAACAGAACTGAACAATTTTCTAAAATCTGATCGGAAAATGTGTTTGATTAGGAATAATAAGATTAATTTATGAATTCTAATTCAGATCAATTCTTGGAAATAAAGTGTTCACACCAGTCCTTTCATTTAGAAAATACTCTGAAATATATAAATGCTAGGGCTGAATTCAGGTCAATTGGGACACTTTTCCTTGGTCATCTCAATGGCAAAAAGTGTCTCGATTGACTGGAATTCACCATATTTAGATTAGTTTTATAGGCGGCATTTCAAACATTTCTAGAGTATTTGACCGTGGGACTTATACACCATCATATATATTTTTCAAGACAACATTTAAAATGTTACTTAAAGGAATAGTTCAGCAAAAAGTGCCATTTGTCGCATCATTTACTCACCCTTATGTCAGTCCAAGCCCACAAGACTTCTGTTCATCTCTAATTTTAATGAAACCTGAGAGATTTCTGTCCCTCCATTCAAAAAATGTATGAACTGGTTTCATCCCAATCTTCTAAAAACAAATGAATACTTTACATGAACTTAATTCTGTTTGGCTATATATTCTCATATAAACAGGCTATTATTCATCAAAGCATATTTTCATTTGTCTTTTAGAGATGAACAAAATCTTGCAGTGCGGTATTCAATGTGAATTGACCTTAAAGCTACAGAATTTTCACTTTCAGTAAAATATCCCTTTTACCAAACTTAAGCTTTGCTTTTCTTTAAAAATAAATAGCTATATGAATATAAATTTGTCATTAAATTTCTTAAAATTGTAATTAACTTGATCTCAGCTTTCTTACATTGTAAATTACAATTCTCCATCCATTTTTTTATTGAATGTCGTGAATTTTAAAGCCGCTCTCATTCTCAAAGTCATTCTGAAAGATCATTATTATGCAAGATCATTTATATGCAAGTAGTGTTTGAATGTCCAGCATCATCTTTGTATAAGCGAGCTACCTGTCCACGCTGGTCTCCTGAAGGCGGTTATTCATGATAGCAAAAGCTCCCACTCCACCAGAGAAGCCATTCTGGCGAACATGGCTCTGTCTTGGATTACCGTGAGCCGTCTCTGAGAGTTGCTTCTGCAGAATGGCCAGAGAAACCTTGTTGGCCATAAAGTCATTGACTGAGATCATTTCTCCAGACAGTCTGCGCCCTGTCAGATAACCTCCATCTGGTCCTAAGCCAGCATCAGTCTCACTATCACAAACTGTTTCCACTGATGCATTAGTGAAGCGCTTTCCTGACGCTTCATTCGCCGGGGCAGGGTGCACAGCATTGCGTTTTTGTGCCCTCTGCCGGGAATTTCCCGGTGGAGGATGGTGGTTGTGGCGCTGGTTGGGAATACGCGGAAAACAGCAGCAACCGCAGGCCTGACCTCTTCGCCTGTATGGATGACCACGGCAGGGACACTGAGTCCTACTGCAATCCAGTTTGCCAAGGATCCAATTGAGCGTCTGCTTGATAATGATGGAAATGACATTGAACAGAGAATAAATGCAACACACACCCATCAGGATGAAGAGGCAGTTGCCGAAACGGTAGGCCTCCTGAGCTTTATAGTTTTCCCGCTGGCTGCTCACCACATCCCCGAAGCCAATGGTGCTGAAGGCCACAAAGCAGAAGTACAAGGACTCAAAGTAGTCCCAGCCCTCCATGGCAGAGTACAAAGCAGACGCACTGCATGCGATCAGCAGAGCGGCGATGCCCAGAATGAGCATTACGTAGTAGACCGAAGGTTTCCAGCCCTCCAGACTGTCATCCTCGCTTCTGGGCTCCTCTCCTCCCACGCCGGAGCGCCGAAGCTGGCGCTCATGACACCAGCGCATAATGTAGGCCAGCATCGTGATAATACGCTCCAGAAACAGGTTGAAGAAGAGGATTGTTGCTGCACAGCCGAGGAGTCCATAGAATATCAGAAAGATCTTACCTGCAACGGTGACAGGAGTGGTCATGCCAAAACCTGGAGGGAGATAAACAAACAGAGGCAAATTTGGTGAATGGATAAATTCCTACAAAAAAAAAATGTCCACTTTAACCCTTTATTGAGCAAGCAACCATTTATGGTGACTTCATTGATATTACAATTCATTCATTCATTCATTTTCCTTCGGCTTAGTCCCTTTATTCATCAGCGATCACCACAACGGAATGAACCGCCAACTTATCCAGCATATGTTTTTACACAGCGGATGCCCTTCCAGCTGCAAACCAGTACTGTGAGGCGAACGTGCTACTAGCACTGTTGCCTCACAGCAAGAAGGTTGCTGGTTTGAGTCCCGGATGGGTCAGTTGGCATTTCTGTGTGGAATTTGCATGTTCTCCCTGTGTTGGCGTGGGTTTCCTCCAGGTGCTCCGGTTTCCCCCACAATCCAAAGACTTGCGCTATAGGTGAATTAAATAAACTAAATTGGCCTTAGTCTATGGGTGTTTTCCAGTACTGGGTCTAGGCCTCGGCTGGGTCAGTTGGCGTTTCTATGTGGAGTTTGCATGTTCTCCCCGTGTTGGCGTGGGTTTCCTCCGGGTGCTCCGGTTTCCCCCACAAGTCCAAAGACATGCGCTATAGGTGAATTGGGTAAGCTAAATTGTCCGTAGTGTATGTGTGTGAATGAGAGTGTGTGGATGTTTCCCAGTGATGGGTTGCAGCTGGAAGGGCATCCGCTGTATAAAACATATGCTGGATAAGTTGGCGGTTCATTCCGCTGTGGCGACCTCAGGTTAATAAAGGGACTAAGCCGAAATGAAAATGAATGAATGAATGAATAATTTTTTGTCACAAAAGTTAAAAAAGTTTTGTAATAACCCCTGAAAACACTTCATGGTTTTCTAATGAATATTTCAATGAGTGCCCTATAAAGGGTTAAAAAAATCTTTGCATCCTCTTATGTCACTTTTAATGCATCGAAAGGAAACCGTTAAAATAAACCGTTGTCAAGCTTAAAAACAGACAAAAGTTAGAATATAAGTACTGTATATATGAAGAGTTCAGATGCAAAAACGTGAAAGTGCCATTCAAAAAATTAGCATTTTTCTCAGCCTGCTGTTTATGTTTTGATGTTTTTTATTAAAACACAATGAAAACAACCTATTCATCACCATAAAAGTGAAACTTTATGGTGATGAAAGAGACAAAATCAAGACAGAACAGAGGATTTTGCATCTAAACTTTTCATATAGAAACATTTCTATTCTAATTAATGCTCAAACACATTCAATTTGAGTACTCTGCAAGATGTCCTGAGATCCTTAACAACTTATAACATTTCACTTCAATCAAGCCAAAGCTGGAGGCAAGTCTTAATGTTTTCAAAGTTGCAGCAGAAAATTGTTAATATTTAATTAATTATTGTATTATTGTTTTATATTCTTGTTGACCAGACAGAAAAGTAGGGTCTATTAAATCCTTTTTTTCTCAAATTCCATTTTCTTTTTCAGTTTTTCCACTTTGTAGTTTTTCTAGATTATATTTTCCTCCACTTAAGTTTATCCTTCATGTTAAAAACTACATCTTAATGGTTTTATTCAATTTTGGCAATCAAATGTATATGATTTATGATTTCAAATGTGATGACATTTTAAGACTTCTATTAAATGCATTTTATTTTCTGACAAATGTTTTTAAGTTACACACTTTTAGTTTTACCTTGATGGCTTGTGAGGACCCTTGAGTTTTTCTCAAACAAAACCTAAAATGCTTGTGAACTAGAGATGAAGTTTATGCGTCATATCCTCCAGTGCGACGACAGATGCTGAAAACACCACAAGAGCCACACATGCTTGAGTAAATGTTGTAAATGAAATTCATTCATAACACTGGTGTATTTGGAGATTTGACCTACGTTTGATTTATTCTTTCAAAATGTGCCAAATTCTGTGATACTCTGTTGTATGCAGTAAATTAGTAGTTTATGCAATTCTCATTTTGAAACTCAAAGGGCCTGCTGCTAGCAACACCATGGTCATGGGCCACCTTTATATTCAATAATTGCACATATACCGTACTGTTACCACCTGACAGTTTTGCACAGTTCTTCCTTCTCTGCTGAACTGATATGGCACACTTGCACATTTATGTATACTGATTTACTTTATTTATTTAAAGCCTATTTTGTTAAATTATTATTATTATTTATACCCTAAACCTTCCTTGGAATTCAGTGTGGACAGCAAATTAAGAATTTCATTGTACAGGGAAACCACTTTCCTTACTGTGCATATGACAATAAACACTTTGAATTGAATAATGAATTGGTTTGATCTTTGTTGGGGAGTTTACATGTTTGCAAATCAATTCTCTTTTGGCAAGCTGGTTTGCAGAAGGAAATCTAAATGCAACATTACTCACCTATAGTGGAAATCACTGTGCCAACAAAGTAGAAGGCGCCTGAGAAATCCCAGCGGGGCCTAAGTTTGTCCACCCGAATCCCAGCCGCAAAGGCCTCCTCATATTGCCTGAGCAGGACCTGCAGTGATCTGAGATGAACACTGTTTTGCTCCGTGAAGTTGGCCAGCTGTTCTTCCCAGAGCTGGTGAGCTTGCAGCTCAGAGGGATGCTCGAGTGCGGAGAACACCACCGCGCCACACAGCAGGTAGAGCAGGATGAGGGCTGCCAACAAGCCGAAACGGGCATTGTCTTCATTCAGGTGAAGTGGGAGGCAACAGCTGTTGCTGGCATCTCTTCCACGTGGCATGACTTGACCATCAGCAGGAAATGACAAGAACAGGCAAACATGCACAGCCACTAACATACACACAACAAAACAAACACTCTGTCACACACTCACCACAGCAGCTTTGGTGCAGAGTCACATGAAAACTGTGTGATGCCCTTTATATGAAGGAGGAGAGGACAAAGTTCTTCATTCTGCTAGATTCATAACTGCATCACTTTCTCCAGCAGCCCTAAGACCAAGACCACGGTAAAAAGCCAGGTTATCAGGTAAAATGACACATGGTCCAGGAAATAAGATCTCAAGATACACCTTTTGGATTAGCAGGTAACAGTAGGCAGGCAAGCACAAGATTGTAATCTTTCCCCATCTTGCTGTCCAAGTATAGCTGGTGCTGCAGTCAGACATAACGCTGTGGTCTTGTTGTGAAATCATCCTTGTGCTGGTTGGAGGGGATACATATTGCAACTTTAAATTAGTATAACACACAAACATACACAATCACACAATTTAAAATATGACTAGATTCTAACTGATTTAAAAAAACTTATCAGGCACACATTAATTAGCATTGGTCTATTATACACATATTGTATATTTAAAAGGATATTGTTTGCTTTTTTAAGAGCAGTATTAATACTGAAATCATTGAATTTTGAATTATATTTGGATAATTTATTATCGTCAATATACATGGCTGATATTTAGGAAACGTCAGTCATATTTTTGCAATTGAGGTTATCACAAGACAAAACTTTTAAAGTGAAGAAATTGAAGGTTACGTACCTGGTTGTACATGTAATATTATATGAAGAGTGGCTCTGATGTCACCGTAATCCTCCAACAAAATCAATAGGTTTAAAAAACAAAAGTGTTGCAAACGTTTAGTGTAACCTAAAAGGCGCCTTTTATTCGTGCCAAGTGTGAATCCTTGGCAGTACATCATTGAATGATGCAGCTGACAAAATATGGAGAGAGAGAGAGAGAGAGAGAGAGAGAGAGAGAGAGAGAGAGAGAGAGAGAGAGAGAGAGAGACGAGCAGCTTGTACAGGTAATACTTGTGGGAATCTTTATTAATCTAACTGAGAATCCTTCGTATGCTTAAAAGAAAAAAAAAGATTCGTTCGTTCGGATGCAACAAGTCTTTGCCTTCAAGTCTTTTTTCCTGTTATGAGTCATGTTAATATGTAAATTCATCCTCAATTTTTCATTAAACGTCTGTTTTCACATAGTGTTTTCATGAGTTAATGTATATAAATCGGATACATTTATGTTTAATATGTAGAAATATGTATCAAAGAGAGGATATACACGTGACCTGGTATTTCCATTACAATTGGCCCTTCACGTGTTACGCCCATCCTCGTACACGCGCTTTATCCAGCGGTCAGAAGTATGGATGTACTCAAATTTTTAAACTATCTTTTCACCCTTTCATTAGGTCAAGTAATGTGTAAGTGTCATTGAAATTATGTTGCACATTAATTTGCTACATTACGATAAACTCTGCCTTTTTACAAGTTTTGATGGATAAAAATAGCTAGCTACATGCGCAAACATGGCAGTATATAACCTTGGCGTATTCTCGTTAACCTTAACACGTTTAAACACTGTAAATTGTACACTACATATTTCTATAGAATAATTTTTAAAATATCAGAAAAAAAACAAGATTTTAGCTTAATGTTGAATAGAGATTAGTGTGTGACAGTTGCTAAACGTTTCAGATAAAAAAAATCATAAATATTTTTATGAGGGTTTTGCGTTTAGATATATTTAGGCATTATATAGCCTATAGTCATAGACAAGAACTGCCTTTGATCCCTCTCTGTGAAAGTTGTATTTTCATAATGATGTCAAAGATGGCGACAGTCAATGATTCAGATACACTCTTAAAAAATGCTTGTTTTACCCAAATTTAGGTAAAATATGGACCAACCCACATTTGTGTTAGCTTTTTTAATTTAAGTTGATTGCACGTTCTTGTTCTATTGATAGATATTCTTACCATGACATGTTTGTCTGTTCATATTCTAATGTAAAATAGAATAGAATAAGTTGTTCTGTTGACATTCACATTTAGGAAATTAAGCCTACACCCCTACATAATAAACTCAAATCAATTAAATCAATTTACTGAATCTGAACTCTACTGTTGACATGTTTGCCTGAACAGCACGGTGGCGCTGTGGGAAGCACAATCGCCTCACAGCAAGAAGGTTGTTGGTTCGAGCCCCGGCTGTGTCAGTTGGCGTTTCTGTGTGGAGTTTGCATGTTCTACCCGTGTTCGCGTGGGTTTCCTCCGGGTGCTCCAGTTTCCCCCACAGTCCAAAAACATGCAGTATAGGTAAATTGGGTAAGCTAAATTGTCCGTAGTGTATGAGTGTGAATGGATGTGTATGAGTGTTTCCCAGTGATGGGTTGCAGCTGGAAGGGTATCCGTTGCATAAAACATATGCTGGATAAGTTGGCGGTTCATTCCGCTGTGGCGACCCCAGATTAATAAAGGGACTAAGCCGAAAATAAAATAAAATGAATATTTGCCTAAAGTTGGTGGTTCATTCTGCTGTGGCGACCCCTGATAAATTAAGGACTAAGCTGAAGGAAATTGATGTTTGCCTGAACAACATGCATCTTATAATCATTTTCTAAAACTGACATCCATATAATTTCCCTACATTTTTTGCTTTATATATTGCTTTAAACTTGCTTTATATCATTCATTCAGTGGTTTTGGTCAGTGTATAGAAGTAAAGGTCAGTGATTCATCTGCCTAAAAGATTTGTTAAAACGCTATATTTTGAGTAAGTCCAGACCAGATTTGGCACTTGGCTGTCTTGTTAGGCAGCTTCAGTTTTTGAGACACACTCAGAGAGACGTATTGATGATTACTGTGATTTACTTAGATTTCAGACACCAAGCCCTCAAACCGTATAATCTTCGGAGAGGTGACATGGATATTTGAAGACTTGATTTGCATTCTTTCCACTGACGTAAACTGAAAATGTTTTATAAATCAACAGCTGATGATATGAAGCAGGATCTATGTAGCCTAAATCTGCATAATAATATACATTTTTAATCACCTTCTTCCTGTTATTCATAAGGCCAAAGGTCAACACACACACATTTTGGTAGCGCCATAACAGTACTAGTAATGGCATTTTAGTGCAATTTATGGTCATTTATACTTAAGTACTGTCATGATAAATACCTAAACACTTATAAATCACCCTCTCCTCTATCCGATTACAATCATCTCCCAGAAAATTCAAGGACATTTCAACAAGGACAATTTAAAGGCTCCAAACAACTGACAGACTGTCATTTCCTTGTTGCTTTACTGACATTAAAATATCACTTTGTTTGATGTTGACAGACAAAAATATAGCCGTTGTACTCTCTTTCTATTGTGCGATGCGCTCAGATGGCTGAGACGACATTGCTTTGTTCTCTCTGACCAGCCCACCCTTGCCTTTCATCTTGTCTGCCAGCTCACAAGACTGTATTCCCCATCATTAGAGTACTGGTCATTGCTTGTAAGTGCCCAGGTGCGCTGGAGACAGACAGACAAGCGATATATCAAAAGAGTGTGGGGTATTTTATTCATAAACTTTGTCCTCATCAGGAAGACAAGTGTTTGGGCAACTGCCGCCGTATGACAGCAAAAAGCCATGTCTCACGTTCCTATTATTCCAAAAGCAGCGGTGCTAATCATGGGTTTTGCTTGTCTGAGTGCTACACTGTCTTTAAAGTCATCAAGAGATCTGAGAAGTGTGATCTGCATAATGTAATTCATCACAGGTGCTGCGTGATGAATGTAGTGATGGCCCAAAGCTCATTACGGAGTCCGTCTCTTTTCTCTTCGTCCACCTCACGGTTCTCTTTGTCGCCTATGTGTTAAAATCAACGCTCTCATATGTGATCTTCTCACTACTGTAAATGAACGAGTCATTGTTCGGCGTTCTATATATGTGTGTAATGCACTTTGATGACATGGTCAACGCATGAGCACTTTAAGTTTAAATAATTACATTTAAATTTAAGCTTAAATATAAAAATGCAAGTTTTAAAGGTATATTTCTCTCAAAAAATGACAATTCTGTCATCATTCACTCACCCCTGACTTGTTCCAAACAGTTTTGAGGGTTTTTTTTGTAATGTTGTAAAGATAAGGAGATATCTGGAAGAACGTTGGAAACCTTTAACCATTGACAAACATAGGAAAAACTAATTCTATGGAAGTCAATGGTTACAGATTTCTAACATTCTTCAAAATATCTTCTTTTGTGTTCAACAGAACAACAAAAAATGTAAATGTTTGGAACAAGTCATGGGTGAGTAAATGATGACAGAATTGTCATTTTCAGGTAAACAATCCTATAGTTATAAATGAATTATATTTGTATAAAGTATATATTTTAAATGTAAGAGAATTTTCTTTTTTTCTGTGTGTTTTTGGAATGGAATTCAGTTTATAGTTTATAAAAAGTACAAACACATATTAAAATTAAGTGAATTCTGTAGTAGTTTAATTTTTAATAAACATAACATTTACTACATAAGCATCCTTGAGGTGTGAGTGTGTGTAGTTACGTTGTATAACAAACCATCAAAGTATCATCAAGTTATGTTTACCACAGACTTTATTTTACTCATGAATTGAAAATAATTACATTACAATAAAAAAAAAACAGAAAAATGTCAAGCAGCATCACAGCTGCAGCACTTTATTTCCGTATTGTCACAGTTCTTGTTGTACAATCTGTAAAATGAAAAACCACATTACCAGTGAATTCAGCATTACCATACATACACCATTTAAAATAATGTTGCCCATAAAATAATTATTCTTTTAAATAATAAAAAAAAGAAACTGCATAGTAAATGTATTGGATAAAGCTTAACAGATACATGTGTCAATATACAGAAAGAAAAAGGTAGAAGAAAGGCAGCGATATAGTCTGGTCAGTAAAGAAGAGTGAAGGTCAGTGCTGCGGTGATGTGTTCACTGAGTGTTTTAGAGAGCCTGCACTCTAGAGGCAAACAGCAGCACATTCTTCTCAACCTCAGCGTTGAGCTCTCGCTGAGAAGCCCTGGGATTCTTCTTCACATAGTCTGCAACACTCTGAATGCACTCCATCTGTGGAAACACGTCATGATTGTGTGTGTCTGGTCTACAATGTGTTCTGTAACTCACTGATAGAGTTGATGGATTGGATTGATTTGATTGTGTGGTGTAGGAATCAATAATTATGAACAAGTGATTTCAACATGAATTAAAAAACTATGTACAATTCAATAGAGTATATAAAATGAGTTTACTCTTCACACTAATTAACAGTTTCCTGTAGCTATGATTCATGGATGTTTTCTTTCTTTCTTTTTTTACACTTTTTGAATTGTATTATGGGACATTCACATCTGCTCTGTCAACCTTTCTTGTTGAAAATTTTACAGAGTGATTTGTATTATTTTTATTTGTTTGAAAACAAAAACATTGCCTGGGTCAGAATTGTACATTAATATACAAAGTCTGATATTGCACAGATTTATTTTTATGTATATTATTTCTTACAATATTGTTTCTTTCAAACAACTAAAACTGTCAACAAAAGTCACTCTGTTAAACTGTGGAGTTAAAAGTTGTCAGATCAGAGACTGGGGTCCCTTTTGAAAGAGTGACGAACTATGGGCAACTGTTATTTAACAAGTATAAATTACAGTATATGTAAATCATGACAAAAGGATTGCTTACTTAAAAAAAATGTATTTGGCAAAAATAAAATGTCATTATCTAAGTGAAATATCAGTTCTTTCACCATTCAGTGTAACATATTGTTTTGTAAAATGAATAATTTTTAAATATATATTTGACCTGTAGTAAATTATAAAATAATAAGTGATCAAACATTGATTAAGTGATTTCACAAATTAGTAAAGCAGTATAAAAATGAAAGATTTACAGCAAAATACTAATTAATTGTCATTTTTAGAGTTTCATAATGTCATAAAATGATACTGGTGCTGAATATTGTACTGCAATAACTGACTTTATAATATCTGTCTTGTGTAAATCGTGGTTAAGATGAAGGATAGTCATTTTAGCCGTATCACACTTTTTATTGATTTTAATGAAAATAAAAACCCTTTTATTTAGCCACCAGGGGGAAAAAAGAAAAAAAGCAAATGCATCTGTTCTTACCCTGTAAGCGTCTATTTGGCTTTGCCCGGAGAGTCTGTCTAGCAGCTCCCGACCGACCTGCAGCCCGGTGACCGCAGTGAGAAGATCCTTACACTGGACACTGTCGCTCTTCAGCCAGCCAAGCAGAGCCAGCTGAACCCGGGTCACAACACAACAAATGCGTCAGTTTCAAGATGTCAAATTAATATTTGGTAGAATGATAAAGCGTATATTTAAAACGATATTGTGATTTTTCTGATAGTATATTTATGTTATTGATTTCATGTAATACGATGTTTCAGTCTATTTTGAACAGTACTGGCGTTTGACTCACCTGCTGAATTAGCTGGGCATCTGTCATCCCGTTTGACTCCGCCATAATAACCTACTTTTTATCAATTGAGGCAAATTCAGTACGTATTAATCTAGCTATATTAAACCGTTAACAATTAACTACAGTTCAATTTTAGTTTTTTACTCCTCTGCCACCGCTCGCATGATCTTCCTGTTTACACTGGTTTGTTCTTCTTCCGCAAAAAAAACATTTCATTGCGCAACTGCGCCCACTAATGGACTGGCTCGTCATCATTTGAAACTTGTTTACGGCCCTTAAGAAAATGATCATTGGTTAAAAAGTAAAAGTGTAGCAAAAATAGTTCCGATCTCATTTTCAGTATATATTTTCATTAACATAAACAAGACCAAAAAAACGTAGTTTCTATCTTAAAAGTTACTGCTGTTAAAAGGAATACAGAATAGAAAAATCTCCTTTGAACATTCATTCATTCATTTTCATTTCGGTTTAGTCCCTTTATTAATCTGGGGTCGCCACAGTGGAATGAACCGCCAACTTATCCAGCATATGTTTTACGCAGCGGATGCCCTTCCAGATGCAACCCATCACTGGGAAACCTTTGAAGATCATCATTTTGTCATTTTTTCTTAACTTGTGTGTCTCCTAAAATGTTGAAAAGCTGAATGTTAAATGAAGAGAGAAAAATAAGATGGTAGCATACAGAACTGATGAAAACCCTTATTAGAATCAGTTGAAAATAATATTGCTGTTGTTGTTAAAATCGTTATGACCAAAACATCATATCACATCCCTAGTAATATACAACCATTTAAGCACCAGAACAACTTTTACATTTGGGAGTACATTTTTTTTCTGTTATTAAAGTTTTACAGCATTGAACAAGTTAAAACAAATAAATGTTCATGAACACTTCATTACATTACCTGTACAACAGATAAGTGCTACTACAAACAGATTAACATTTACACCGTGTCTACATCAATGACATTCAAGCAAAAGTAACTTTGAAGATATTTCAGTCAGTAATGATACAAGTGTAATGGAGGATAATGATGTAGCAGCAAAGAATCTTGGTACTACAACACTGTAAAAAAGAAACTGTAATGAGTTGTCACCTAAAACATGCATCCATGTCGTAAACATCCCTGAGAATAGTGAGAGCCTTGTTGGTCTTGGCTTTTTATGAAGGCTGAAGCCAAAAGGTGATTTCCCATAAATAATATTACAAAACAGTAAAGATTACATGACCAACAGAGTGGTCAACTGTCCTCTTTCGACTTGCTGAATGATCCCAGTTGCTTCGTGTTTGCATCTTTAAGCAGTTCGAGCTGGCGTTGGGCTCGGCGATAAAGGTATTCTATGTGCATGACGTCTGTCTTCTTGATGGTTGCGTTTGTGCGAAATTCATCTCGTATTCTGGGTATAAAGCCGGGCTTGTCCTGTGCTGCCCGCAGAAACTGTCGATACAGTGCTAATACCTGCTTCTGGAGTTTGCTGTGGCGCACCATAATGTGCTGAATCATGAACTGACAGCACTGTTGTGGACAGTAGAGACTTCAGCCTGTGAGGGGAATAATGTAGTCACTAGTCAGTGCATTGCATTGTGGGTCATAAGATCATGTGTGTGAATCTTTGTTTAGCAAATGGGTCATGCATTGTATATTTCAGTAACACTGTTTTTTAAGTTGTACTTAAAGAAGATTTTTGTTTAATGACCTCATAATCAGAGATTACATATATTGTTAATTTTAAAAATATATATTTGTCACAACATTTCGGTTGTGTTCATAGTCACACATCATTTCAGTTCAGTTCTCTTGTTGTTCATTTTGGTTCACTTCATTTTCAAACATAAAGATAAAACAAATAATCCAGGAATCTCTTTAGCAGTTTTGGTGCACATATTTGGTGAGAGGCAAATTTCACATGGCACCATTCACACTTACTCAAATAAACTGTATTAATAAAGCGCATTAATAGGTCTTAAGAAACAAGTTAATCGAACCAAACCTACTAAGTTAGTATAAAACTTAATTTAAACCAAGACAATATAGGCCTTGGCCTCACGGTGGCGCAGTGGATAGCACGTTCACCTCACAGCAAGAAGGTCGCTGGTTCTAACCTCGGCTGGGTCAGTTGGCGTTTCTGTGTGGAGTTTGCATGTTCTCCCTGTGTTGGTACAGGTTGGTACAGGTGAATTGGGTAAGCTAAATTGTCCGTAGTGAATGGGTGTGTATGGATGTTTCCCAGAGATGGATTGCAGCTGGAAGGGCATCCGCTGCGTAAAACATATGCTGGATAAGTTGGCGGTTCATTCCGCTGTGGCAACCCCAGATTAATAAAGGGACTAAGCCGAAATGAAAATGAATGAATATAGGCCTTTTTCATGCATGCATTGGTCAACTTTGAAAATCTGAAAATCTTTCATAACATGTCGTTTTTTCACTATTAGACATCCAAAGTACATTCATTCATTTTCTTTTCGACTTAGTCCCTTTATTTGTATGGGGTCGCCACAGCGGAATGAACTGCCAACTTATCCAGCATATGTTTTACATATTTAAGCATTTTTTACACTTTATCCATTTGTATTATATTGAGTAAAATATATTTTATTTTGTAATATGTGTGTTTCCATTTGTATATTACACTTTGAGTCCAAAAAATATCCAGAAAAATCATTTTGGTGATAATTTCACATCAATCAATATTCTGAAGGTTTTTGTTTTGTTTTGTTTGTTTGTTTTTTATAAACAATTCCCCTTATTTATATAGCACTTAACTTATGAATGATGTAATACATACTAATTTATTTGTTTTGACATTTTATGGGAAGTGATGAAAAACAGAAAAAACCTTCGTCGTTTATTATCTCGGCAAAACGAGACAAGAATTGTGAACCAAAAATCACATTACCTAAAACATCTCATTTAAATATTTAAGATTTTAACCTAAATGTTAATGGTTCCAAATTTAGTAAAAACATTTTATGCTGTCTCTCAATTATTATGAAGACATGAACACTCTAAATCAAGGACAATCATTAGTAAATAATGCTGTAAACATGTAAAATGACAAGACGTTTAGAGTGTTTGGTGTTAACATGACATGCCATTGACATATTAACACCAAACACTCTAAACTTCTTGTCATTTTACAGTATGTCGAGCACACTGTAAAAGTACGTCACATACAAATAAACAGAAAGGTAGCTAAACAAGCGACACTTTACCTTGTCAGTTACAGCGCCTAATTTCATTCATTTATTGTCAGCTGTTTACTATATGTTTTAACTTAAACAGACGTCTTCTACACAATGACAGCAGCAGTCACATAAATATGACCCGTGTTTCCTAACTCATGCTTTGACGTTATGAAATGTAGTAATAGTCAGATATACTGACATCTAGCGGTCAGGCTGAACAGCAACACAAACAATCCACAAAGACCAGCCGAGGTTCAGTGTTTATCTTCATTTAGATATAAATAGACTATAACAGCAGATTATATCAAGTTATTAAAGTCTATGTTGACATGTTGCGACTGCAAAATACATATATTTTTATTCACTATTGGATTACAAAACAGACACATTCACAAGACGTTAGTTCAAGTCTGAGTCGAGTTTTTCAGTCAAATTTATGTCAAGTCTGAAGTCCCTTTCAGTTCATTTTATTAATACAGTACATGCTACCAACTAGTTTGATGCAGGACAATTTATTTAATATATTCTAATATGTGTATTACTAAAGGATTTTCCTGGACATTAACTAATGCTTATCTATAACATATTTTAAATTAAAGGTCCATAAGTGCTAAGGAGTCTGAAACATTTAATAAAAGAAGTACAAATATTCATTCATTCATTTTCATTTCGGCTTAGTCCCTTTATTAATCTGGGGTCGCCACAGCGGAATGAACCGCCAACTTATCCAGCATATGTTTTACACAGCGGATGCCCTTCTAGCTGCAACCCATCTCTGGGAAACATCCATACACACCCATTCACACTCATACGGACAACTTATTCTACCCAATTCACCTGTACCGCATGTCTTTGGACTTGTGGGGGAAACCGGAGCACCCGGAGGAAACCCACGCCAACACAGGGAGAACATGCAAACTCCACACAGAAACGCCAACTGACCCAGCCGAGGCTCGAACCAGCGACCTTCTTGCTGTGAGGCGGACGTGCTACCCACTGCGCCACTGTGAGGCCGAAGTACAAATAATTTTAAAAATACATTAAATTATTTAAATAAATTAAAATAAATTAATAATACTGTAAATAAACAAGTAAAATCGAATTACAATAATCTAATTCATTCATTCATTCATTTTCATTTCGGCTTAGTCCCTTTATTAATCTGGGGTCGCCACAGCGGAATGAACCGCCAACTTATCCAGCATATGTTTTACGCAGCGGATGCCCTTCCAGCTGCAACCCATCTCTGGGAAACATCCATACACA
>CAIGQW010052715.1:4592307-4603277 GCA_903798125.1 Danio choprae | reverse complement strand
CATTCACACTCATACACTACGGACAATTTAGCTTACCCAATTCACCTGTACCGCATGTCTTCGGACTTGTGGGGGAAACCGGAGCACCCGGAGGAAACCCACGCCAACACGGGGAGAACATGCAAACTCCACACAGAAACGCCAACTGGCCCAGCCGAGGCTCGAACCAGCGACCTTCTTGCTGTGAGGCGAACGTGCTACCCACTGCGCCACTGTGAGGCACAATAATCTAATAATTATTTTAAAAAAAAATATATATATAGATAGATAGATAGATAGATAGATAGATAGATAGATAGATAGATAGATAGATAGATAGATAGATAGATAGATAGATAAAATAATCAAGTATTGCTTAGATTAAAAAAAGGATTAAACTAAATAAATATATAATGTTCAAATAAATTAATACAATTAATATAAAAAAAAAATAAAATAATAAAGTAATTACATTTGTCCAAAAATGTATAAATACAGTACGGCTAGAAAAAATAATAAAGTAAAATTGATAGAACTATAATATTAAAATAATATTTTCAAACCATTTATAATTGTATATCTTTTATGGCATAATTTGTCTTTATATAAGAAACCTTTTAGGTACCTTAGATCCACAGCATCAAATAAAATCAAAACTCATATTCTAAAGGAAGTAAGTTGGCTTTTACTTTAATCAAAATGCCATATTTTTAGACACGTTATTAACCCATAAGAGATCATTATTATCCTCTCATTAAATGCCACTCAGTAAAATAATCATCATTTGTGAACGAAAAAAAAAAAACGAATCTAAAAATGCTGCATTATTCAGATATTCAGATCTGAAGAGTCTCTCTCTCATTTGAAGCACAAGTCAAGTCTATGTCAAGTCTGAAGTCAGTATTTTTTGCTACATAAGTACGACTTTCCATATCTTCCAGAAAACTATATAATCAAGACGTGACTGAACATTTAGCTACTAGAGATTACAGACTGCTCATTTGAGAAAATGTTTGTGAGATTAAATATAGTAAATATGATCAGAACTGTTATAGCATTATAGAGCTTCGTTGTAGTGCATAGTATAATAATCTCTTACATAGCATCAGGTTCACATCCATTCCTGAGCTTATCTACTTTGCATTCTGTTGATATTATTGCACAGTTATCGAACAGATGATTAACATTAGTAAACTTTTTTGGCACAGATAGTTATATTATTTTGTCTATATAGTCCATTGCTAGATAGCAGAACTATCTGAAGGCACAGTACCAATTGACTAACATGGCAGAAAGTCTAAAGGTAAGCATATGTGAGGATACAAGATGGCAGCCTGAGAATATACAGTACATCACGCATCTCTGAGAACACATTGATTTTCAGATATCCTAAAGCAGTGCAGCTGAGGTATTGACCGATCCGCAGCAGATGTAATATTATAGCCGCAGATATTCAGCCAAGAAAACCACCAGGATTTTGGTGAGATTCTCCACAGTGTGTCTGTGAATCTTGTCTGCCGTGTCCTCCATTGTGTGCAGGAATGAAGGGAACGGTGTTGCGATCAAATGTAGCACTGGAACTCCTGCGTTCATGAATGGAAGATTCATACAGTCAGTCCTACAGGACAATACAGTGCCCTTATTGGCACTATTGGTAAATATGAGCATTAAGAATGCTGTGAAAAAAAAGTTGATTGTTTACAATCATTTTCAAGTTAAAATTTTTTATCTGAACTTAATACTTACTGTGTATGTGGGACTTTTATTTTGAAAATGGGACAGGCTTTAAGTAAGCCATTCCGAGATGCAGGCAGCAAACCACAAAGCATCTGGATTATAAATTTATGGATTATAAATGTATTCAGTGCCACCCCCAAGTGGCTTAAGGTCTGTTTAAATGTATATTTTGTTAGTTTAATGTGTATATTGTGAAATTTGCTGCTTATGTTTTTAATGAGGCAGCAAACGCATGTAAACGGCTGAGTAATGTTTAATGCACGTTTTTGCATCATGTCATATCACTCAGCTCTTACTGTTATTTTTCTGGAGTGAAAAGACCCTGATAAACTAAAAAAAAAAAAAAGCAATCTTTCGCAACACACTAGGATGACTGTTCCAACTAGGCATGGGCCAGGGTCACTGTTTCACGGCATTGTGATTACTGCTCTAAAATTTTTAAATGTCCTTTTTAAATGTCTGGGTAAAAAAAAAACTTTTTCCCCATTAAACACAATATATTTTAAGGCTAAATAATTCAAGTAAATCATTGACTTCTGCTGTCTTCATTAGATTTAAAAACACAGATTTCTTTACAACTTGAAAAAGCAAGTTTTGGATATCTTTCTTTTCTTTGGATATAAAGTAAAGCCACTGCACTGTCAGGTCTATATGAGGTCTGGCATGTTGGTTTATAAGAGATTTGTTTTTCAGATGTTTCCTGAATCATGAATCAGCTAGCCAGTAGATTTTGATATGGAGGGTCTCTTTCTGCTGAAGATACTGTTGCCCTAAAAAACTAAATAAAATATTGGTAAAAAACATGTTAAAAAAAACAACAACAAAACTTACATATAATGTAGGAACAGTATAACAGTACTGTTTTAAACGGTTTTTGGTTTTAAAACCTTGACTTTTTAAAACTGCTGTAATCCTTGAAACAGATCCCATGATCCCTTGAAACAGATATCGTCCCATGCATAATTCCAACAGCCAAAAAGTCTCCAAGAATTACTGCTGGAGAATTGCAAAAGTCTGTTTGATCTTGGGGTTAGAAAGTCTCCAAAACAAAGGGAAAAAAGCTTCTACATTCATCCAAACCTCAATCATATTTTTGGTAATATTTTGCACTAAAAATCAAGAGGTTATACTATTAAGACATTTTTTTCACAACCTTCTTGCTCATATTTATCAAGGGTGCCAATATTAGTGAGAGGCCCTTTACTGCGTGTCCGTATTTCTCTTTGTCACATTAATCTCTCACCTCTCTGAAGAAAAGGAAGATGATCATCTTCAACTGGGCCCATGTTCATATCCTTCATAAAATAGCTCTGCTCTTTGGGATGGGAAGACAAGAGGCCCAAAGTGTGAAGTCTTTTCTCTTAAAAAAACAGAAATATAAGTACAAGAGATCAAAATTCAAGGCCATGTTTAGTATAACATACCTATCATTGGGTCTATAGTTATTTACAAGACATCACCAGGACAAAGGCACAATATGTACGTTTGCCCTGTATATTATCAACAAACAAAGGCATAGTTTGATGACACCATGACTGAGTGTGGAATCATGGGAGTTGTCATCTTCATTATATCCTACGGGACTCCTGCAAAAATTGTGTTCAAAGATGAACTAAAGTATTCAAAACTTATTATCATGGTAGTATGAAGCAGAGTTAGGCTGAAAGCTGTTGTATTTTAAAGACAAAAATCGTACATATCGTGCCTTTAATAATAATGCTCAGTCAAGAAAAGTGGATTGTTTTAGGGGGACATATGTGAATGCTTGCCAAGATAAGTTACCTAATTAAAACTTTAAACTTAATTTTAGTGAGAAAGTCTCTGATTTTATTACTTTCTGTGTATACGGTGAGTGATAGATAATATGTTAACAGTCACAAAACTACACACAAAGTAATGCACAGAACTAGCATACTAAGTAATATATATTTAATTCAAACTATTAATGAAAACCTTGATTCACTGATACTAAAATAACCTTCAATCAAGTCACGAGCACACATTTATTTTATTCAATATTCCATATTCTTCACTGAACTTTTCTTAAATCTTCATATGGGCATAAAAACGTAATAAATGTTATTTCCTTTTTAAAGCAAGCAAAGGTGGCAGGTAGTTTCTACTCCAGTTTCAGTCACTGCAAATCAAACAATAGGTTTTAAACACTATTAACGATTAACCAGCATTACTTTAGTATTAATGGAAAGTCAAATCAGTTTTACCAGCGGCGATTAGGCGGTCAAACCAACGAGCTGTGTTGTCAAAGTGATTCACAAACATAGGGTCAGCCGCACCAATCAGATCCAAAAGGACAAGGAGATCCTGCAAATAAAAGTCATAATTCAATATAGTCATACTTCATAAACAATAAATTCATAGCTATTTAAAGAGATAGTACACACACATTTTTATTTACTAATATTGTTCTAAGCCTGTATAACACTAGTATTTTGGATCCCATAAACTTTCATTGTATACACATTTTCAAAACATTAATTTGTGCCATACAGCTTTGAAAAGACATTAGGATGAAAACTGATGATGGAATGTTAATGTTATCACCATTTATTTTACATTTATTCAATAAATCACCAGAGAGCTATTTAGCTATAGTTTAGCAGTTTTTTATAAATATATACACACATACATATATATTCATTCATTTATTCATTTTCTTTTCGGCTTAGTCCCTTTCTTAATCAGAGATCGCCACAGTGGAATGAACCTCTAACTTATCCAGCATATGTTTTACGCAGCGGATGCCCTTCCAGCTGCAACTCATTACTGAGGAACACCCATACACTCTCATTCAAACACACATACAATACGGGCAATTTAGCTTACCCAATTCACTTGTACCGCATGTCTTTGGACTTGTGGGGGAAACCAGAGCACCCGGAGGAAACGCGAACACGGGGAGAACATGCAAACTCCACACAGAAATGACAACTGACCCAGCCGAGGCTCGAACCAGCGACCTTCTTGCTGTGAGGTGATAGTGCTACCCACTGCGCCACTCTCTCATTTAAATTAATATTATACAATAGTATATTTGTGCATATACATTAGTTTAGTCAGTACTGAAGCCAAATTTAGAGCTAATCTAACAAAGTAACTTACAACAATGGTTCAAAAATGAGTAGCCCAAATTTATGTTAGGGAAAAATAATAAATAAAATTTTCACAAATAGCAAAAATCAAGAGAAACAAAAAGTATATACAATTTTGTTGAAATGTTGTAGTTTGTAATTTTTATTTTTTTTGCAATATTTTGCATGAATTTAAATGTATAATCTTTTAATTTCTAAAGATGTTCTGTGACTAAAATATTATTTAAATAAATATATCTGTTTAATAAATCTGTATTGTTCAAATTACCCATACACACACACACACACACACACACATACACACACACGAATGCGTACACAAAAATACACATTCACACAGAGAGGAAAGAGTGTGGTTTGTCAAGCCCACTAACCTGCATGAAGTACACTCATAATTGCACAATGTTTTCCAGAAAAATGGTGTTTATGATAAGATGTATGGAGCATATGTAGCGGAAAAGAGTGTCACCACTAGCAAAATAAAGTTAAATGTACAGTAAATTAATTTAATGATTGTGTATCCCTACAATGCACATACACTACCTTGATGTCAAAACAACATCAAACTGAAACACATAAAATCAATGACAGAACAGTCCTGTAAGTGATTTTTGATGTATTTTTCGACACTAATGTTAGTCACTAGACATCAAATCTATTTTAATTTTTGGAGTGTTTTTGAATGTGCCTGCTGGGTAGCGGGTGATAGTGGGGCCCACCGAGAGGTCAATTACTATCCCTTTAAAAACAACAACACACACACAGGCACATACACATTCATGTCATCTCACCACGGCATTGAGAAGTGTAGTTTGTTTAGATCCCGGTGGATGAGAAATGCTGGACATGTATTCTGCGAGATGCCGTGAACCATATAATGAGTCTGTCGGAGACCACTGCTCGAACGCCTCTCCTCCATCAAAGAAGACCAGCTGAAGGGTCACCCTGGACATCTTCACAAAAATAAAGTGAACAGACAATCAAATCTCACAACAACAAAAAAAAAATCAATCAAATGACTTGCTGCTGCAGGAGATCCTGTTTACTAAACATTTTAAATCATGGCCATTTTACTTCCACGTTGAATGAGGAGGAAGATGTTTCATTATGAAACTAAACTGTGCAAATAAAATCAACAGTAAGTCCCCAAGGATAAGAAACTTGATATTCTACAGCTGCTATGTAGGTTGCAAGGATCTTCTCTCCTTATCAAAACCCTTTCCAGTCTTGCAGTGTTTTGTAGCTGCTGGCTCTGGTACAAGTTAAACAACAGATCTGACTCTAAATTCAACAGCACTGCAGCTATTCAGAAGTCTGGAAAAACCTGAAGGGACCTCCTCTGAGACTTGGTACAGCTCTCTTCATCTCAGGACAGCATGAGCTACTACTGCGCAATGGTGGAAGTACAACACAAATCAAGTACTTGAATAAAATGACCTAATAAAACATTGGTCCAATAAATGCATTCATTTTCAATTTGAATAGTACTAGCTTTTTATAGTAGTTAAGTAAAAATACTGATTGATGAATGTTCATGTAACAACAAAACATTTTACATTATATTACATTTAGTCATTTAGCAGACGCTTTTGTCCGCAGCCGCTTTTGTGACTTACAATTGAGGAAGCATTCAGCGATTCAATAAGGAGAGGCAATACACACAAGAAGTGCTATTTATACAAAGGAACTGTTAGTGCTCAGAGAATAACGCTAGAGTAAGGAAGGGGGAGTGTTTTGTTAAGAGAGAGAAGAGTGTTTCTACAGGTGGTTTGTCATACCCACTCACCTGTGTGAAGCACATTTCATAAATGCAAGTAATTGTAAGAAAGTGTCTGGTGCAAATGTGCAAAAAACTGGTGCAAGTGTCAGTTAAAGTGTCTGAGAGATAAAAGAGTGGGTTTGTCAAGTCCACTCACCTGTGTGAGGCACAGATTTTAGGTCATTATGCATGCAAACAAGTGAAAATAACCAAATTTATGACATAGTACCACTAGTAAGTACAAAAACAGACATCAAATGCATTGACAGCAACTTAATTAACGCTTTAAGAAAAATGCTATGTTATGCTACAGTATGTTTTTATTTTTCAAATTCCAGATTTTCCTAGTTTTTTCCACAGATTTTTCTGGATGCATTTTTCTGTTGTTATGGTTAAAATGAATGTGATTAATCTAAAGCATTTTCATTTAACTTTTTTTTTATTAATCATATATGTTTAAATGAAATTAATTTGTTATATTATTTATTAGAATTTCTATGTTAATCTTTATATTTGAGTTTTTTTTAAGCCTAAGAAAGAAGAATTCTTTTCCCATCGAATTCCATTTAATTCCTGGTAAAATTAAAACATTAAAATAAAAAGTGTGTTATTATTCCTTAAAGAAAACGTTTTAATCATTTTTTTATTACCTAAGTATTATTAATAGCATATAGTGCATGACCTATACATGATTTTAATTGAAAATAATAGGTCCTAAAATTTGGCTGATGTAACATGCACACTCAAACTTTGAGAATCTCCTATTCTTCACTCATTTTGAGTCTGACATGTAAATTCAGCAGATTGTTAAATGCAATTTGTCAAATTTACAAATAAATTGTTTAATGCAAATTGTGACGCAGTATAACAGCTTAACTGAAAAGTATTAGCTTGTTCATGACTCAGACATATCTATAATTTCTCCAGTTCAAAACAACGATGAACAATAAGGCTTTTTTGTGAAATGCAATGGAGTTAAAGTTTATATGAACATATCTCAAATAGATTTTTTTAATGAATGAGTGTAACACTTTGTCTCACCAGCTGCTTGTGCTTTTTCAGGTGTGCGTCCAAAGCTGTGACCAGTTCCAGCATCATGGCACAGGGTACGGCTGAGTCACTGGCACCCACAAACACCTTCTGTGGCTCACTTGCATCTGAAGGTATCAATTTAGAGTCATAGTGACAAGCCAAAAGCAATCTTCGGGGAGCCATCGGGTCCAACACAGCCAGGATATTAGAGAAACTAACTGGGCCACGCGGGGTTTCAGAGATGAAAGAGTCCACTTCAACAGACCAGCCCGCCGAAAGAGAATCCAGCTGAGAAAAGATGTGCTAAAACCACAGAACACTGAATTATGATGGATTCTAACATATTTAATAGGATCTGAGATTTCATTCAATCTGATACTAAATCAGACATGTCTTACTTTACGAACAGCTCGACTTCCTCGGCTTCCAGGCTGTCGTTGAGTGAGAATGGGTCGCAGCTGGAAATACCACAGTCTTTCCCAATTCACCTGCGAGATGAGCCGCTTCACCTGGGCAACAGTGGGTTTGCCTGGCTGGTGATTCAGCTACAAGACGTTAAAGATGGTGAATATGTGGTGACAGAAACATACAGAATCTAGCAAGATATACTCATTATTGCAAATATATTTATAAATTCTCAGTTTTAAAAATGTAATGCCTATTCTTAGGTGGTCTACATTTAAAAATAAAATTTCCAAACATTTTAGTTTTCACAGTGATAGCATAGAAGAACTATTCTATGCCATCACATCAAACTATTACTAACTATTCATTCACCCTCACATGGTTTCAAACCTATATGGGTTTCTTTTTTCTGATGAACACAAAAGATATATTTTGCAGATGTTAGAAACCAGTAACTAATATGGCTTCCATATCATGGATGTCAATGGTTAACAGTTTTCATAATTGTTCAAAATAACTTCAATTGTGCTCAACAGAAGAAAGAAGCTCAAACATATTTGTAACAAGTGAAGGGTGAGTAAATGATGAACAATTGTTTGTGGGCGGGGAGGGGGTGAACTATATCTACAAAAAGGCTTTGAGCATTGAGCAGGAACTCAGAAATTATCATTAGCAGGCACTGTCCTTTTAGAGAACAGTTCTTCACAGAACCATATTTTTTTCTAATTGTGATGAACATTTTAAAGATCTAAAGAACCATATTCACCATAAAAAAAACATTTGATTAATGTAAAGAAAGGTTATTCTGTGAACCACAGATGACAATTTGGCAAAGAACTGATTAGTTTAAGCTAATTAGGTAGTCCAAGTTTAGAACAGCAACAAATCTGGTTTTATTATTTTCTGAAACATATTATTTAGTCAAACAGCTAATACCATGTTCCAAAACTGTATTTCGGAAACAATTAAATGAAAATGCATAAGTAAATAAAAATGTATGTAGTCCCTTTACCTTGTCTTTAATCAGGTCAGGAGGTCTGGGTGGTAAGTCAAACTCCTCCGGGTGCTGGTTAGCTAGTGATAACGCCAGTGTTAATGTCATTGCCACCAGCACGCACAGGCAGAGCAGCAGTAACCGGACTCGGCACATGCGGGGCTGGTCACAGCGCGCCACAGAGCAGCTCCATCTGACCGTCGCTGCTTTGTACCGTATGCTGTTCATTTTGCGTTGATGAGAGATGCCAAATCTGGATTAATCCTGCATGGAAGAAGAATAGAGAATGTACATTATAATTCAACACATAATAATATATGTGAACGCATAAACAGCCAATAAAATAAGATGGGTAATAAAAAATTGAAAACATTTAGAGACTGAAATAAATAAAACAGGGTTAATTCGTGGAAAGTTGTAGCTAATGCACAGCAAATTCTGCACGACAGACACACCAGTTGTCCGGGACTGGCATTCCACTGCTCTGGCGAATCCACTGCGGTCGCGGTAAATGAACAGCACATAGTGCTGAACGACGAGAGGATCGAGTCTAGGGAGCATTTCATCAACAACGCCGGTCTGATTCGTCCTTGTTATGCATCTCGACAATAATGCAGTCTGTAAATGATCGTATTCACAGTCCTGCAGGCTGCAGTAGATGTTATTGAGACAGAACCGGACAGCGATCTGCGCAGCTGCTCATCTCTCTCTGCGCGTCCACGCTGTCACTTCTTCTGGCAGTGATGGAGGATAATAAACATGAGCTATTTCACTATAGTTCACTATGAAAATAAAAAGCTTTCATTACTCAGTAATACATAAAACACGTTTTAAGTCTCTCATTAACATATTTTGAGATAGAGATGTTGCGTAGATTTTTTATTTTATCTTATGAATTTGACCCACATATGCAATTTTTGCGCCCCTAGTGTAACAACAAAGAAATTGGCCTATGGATTTCAAACGGGCTTTATTATTATTATTATTATTATTATTATTATTATTATTATTATTATTATTATTTGCAAAAATTGATTATTACCGCCTCTTTCTTTTGCAGACAGCCGCGCCCCAAAGACACGTAATTAGTTGAAGCTTCTTGAAGTTTTTGATGTTCAAAATCAACTTGACAGTGCCACAGAGTCTGATTTCACATTTTAGGAAAATCCGCAAACAAATAATAAAACATTTCAATTTTCAACATAAAAACGCACGAAGCTCATGGAAACAGGCCCCAGTAACCAATGTCACGAGGTCTGTTTAATGGACCTACTGGAGAAAGCGATGTCTCTCGTTCGCCAATCCGAGTCAGCGCTAAAGCTGATTGGCTCTTTTCTTGTCCAATGTAATTTTAAGAAGCTCTCTATCGGACATTTAATTCACTATATATCCACAATATAATGTGACTTTTTTAAACTCGTCAGGAAAAATCAGGTAAGGCAACTACATCCAGCAACGAAAATATTCATATACTTAAAAAGAATATGAGATGAAAATAAAGAGATGCTTCAGAGTTTACAAAAGTAACTTATGCATTTACCTATTGACATACCAATATAGCTGACATTCCATTGTAAAGTATTTTACAATATATTTGAAGCGCGTAACTAACACTCCGCCAACAGTGCGTTTTATTTGTGTGTATAATTAGAATGTTTAATATACAGTTTATATAGTGTGTGTACCCTGTATTCCTTATGTCAGCACAAATATAGCAATATTAGTCAATTTTGACCTTGTGAGGAAGTTTTTTGGTCCCCATGAGGGAAAACAGCTCATAAATCACACGGAATGATATTTTGATCATGTAAAAATGCAGGTTGGGTTTAGGGGTAGGGGGATAGAATACAGCTTAGAGTACAGTATAACAATCATTACGTCTAAGGAAAGTCCCCATAAAGATAGCTGAACAAGTGTGTGTGTGTGTGTGTGTGTGTGTGTGTGTGTGTGTGTG
>CAIGQW010052715.1:4567239-4592207 GCA_903798125.1 Danio choprae | reverse complement strand
TGTGTGTGTGTGTGTGTGTGTGTGTGTGTGTGTGTGTGTGTGTGAGACAATATATGTTGCTTGTATTCAATTCTGACATTGCTTAAAAAATAAATTAATAAATACAATTTCGAACTCGGGCAACACGGTGGTGCAGTGTTTATTTTTTATTTTTTCAATTTATTTTTCAATTTATTTTTTAAGCAACGTCATAATTTAATAAAAGCAACATATATTGTCACACACACACACACACACACACGCACACGCACACACACGCACACACACACACACACACACACACACACTTGTTCAGCTATCGCCTCACAGCAATCGCCTCACAGCAAGAAGGTCGCTGGTTCGAGCCCCAGCTGGGTCAGTTGGCGTTTCTGTGTGGAGTTTGCATGTTCTCCCCGTGTTCGCGTGGGTTTCCTCCGGGTGCTCCGGTTTCCCTCACAGGACATGCAGTATAGGTGAATTGGGTAAGCTAAATTGTCCGTAGTGTATGAGTGTGAATGGGTGTGTATGGATGTTTCCCAGTGATGGGCTGCAGCTGGAAGGGCATCCGCTGCGTAAAACATATGCTGGATAAGTTGGCGGTTCATTCTGCTGTGGCAACCCCAGATTAATAAAGGGACTAAGCCGAAAAGAAAATGAATTTTAAACTCAATGAAATACACAATAATTCCATTAAACCCATAAAGGCAAACCTAAAATAAACATATTCAAGCTATTTTGATATTGCTACATGACCTGAATAGATGCAAACATACATAAAAAATTCTGATAATAAAATTGAAAAAGTGTGTTTTTGACTGGGTTTTATGTCGACAGGAGACCGTGACAAACATGCTGCAGTGCCTCAACTTTCACCAGAATCACATTCATAACCAAAATAGCCATGTGCTTTCACACTGTCTCCCTGAAAACAATGAGAAACGTCAGTTGCTTCATTATTTGTACATTTATTTTCAAATATGTAAAATGGACATGTGAAAGAGAAAAAAAATCTATATGGCCTGTGTGTGTTTGCAGAATCCGAGTCGGAGAGTGAAGACTCTCTATTACCAAGCACACCGCCACAATTCATAAAAGCCAAGAACATGAACACTTACAGTCGCATAAACAAGTATACAGGTAAATGGGTTTTTAAAGAGTAAAACATTTTGTAGTTAAAAATTGTATTTACACTTACACTATTGTGCTTGTGTTTCTAAACAGTACAATTGAGTGACAATAAGAGGGACTCGCAGACTAAAGACTGCATGAGATTTATCATAAATGCCATTGAGGAGCATGTTTGCAACAGACAAAGCAACTCGTCAGAAACTCAACCTACAGAAGACAAAAAGTCATGGCCTGTTGAAGACAGTGAAGCGTCACAAAGCTCTACAGACTCCAACTCCACGACTTCTTTCTATACAGGTGAAAACATCTCATGTTTCTTTGTTATTGGACATCACTGGCATACACACAATAAAAATACATTTTTTTTTGTTAGCAGGCAGCAGTGAATCTACCTGTAGTGTGCAAAGTGAAAGTGAAGAAGGAAGTCCAGGGAGAAAGTCATTGTATTCACCTCCATTAGGGTTTGTCTATTTAATGTTCGTGAGTAGCTTAAAGGCATAGTTCAACCAAACATGCACATGTACTCACCATTTACTCACTCTCAAGTTACAAACGTGCATGAGTTACAAAAGAAGATATTTTGAAGAATGTTGGTAACCAGACGGTTAAAAGTAGACCAGTGTTGTCACGATACTGGAATTTCCAACTTTGATATGATACATGAAAAATATCGATATGCCATACCATTTTCGATACCGTGGGGAACAAATTCCACAGCATTAAAAGTATGCAAATGAAGTAAAAAGGGAAAGAAATAACTAAAACATATAATGCTTATATCAGGTATGTCAGCAACCCTCATCAAAAAATGTCAGCAAATCCACACAAAAAAACTAAATTAGTGCAATCTCATCTTATTTTCTGATTAAAACAAAAGTCTTAAAATCTTAATACTATTATTAATTATTCATCCCCCTGCTGGTGAGAAGAGAGAGTACAAGAGAGCTAAGTCAGTATTGATACTAACCAAAAGCAAGATTGTAGCGTTTTAAATATTTCAGTATCGATATTTATTGATATTGATAAATAAAGGCTTCATCATCATCATATATCAATATTGTTGACAACACTACAGTAAACATTGGCCTTTATAATAATGTTTTTTTTTTAACTATGGTAATCAATGTAAACTATCAACTGCTTAATTCCCACCGTTTTGTCTGGTTACCATCAAGTTTGTAATTCATTTTTATGTTTTACCATGTTTTCAGATCAGGAATCCCTCTTAAAGATCCGATGCTGGGAGCTTTTCCCGTTGCATGGAAAAATCATTTTCCTTTCAGCCCTGCACTGCCAAAAACACCAGTACGGCCTCTGCAGGAAACAGAAAGCCTGATCCTCAACCCGTGTCTGCTCATATCACCTTCTCAAGGCCTCAGCCGGTCGCTCTTTCCGGAAGGACAAGGGTCGCTAGAAAGTAATGATGATCCTACACACACATTTCATTATTTATTCATTTTATACTAATATAGAATAGCGTGTTTGCCATTTATGAAACCGATACATTGGTTGTTTTATGGATGCTGTTCTTTATTTAAAACTCGCTGTTTTTTACAATGTTATGGAACAAAAATAGTTTAGGCAAATCTGCTTAGAGCCAAATGTGCATATTTCTGGCAGTGTGAAATTACAAAAAATGTTGCTGTAATGCTGACTGAACGATATTTTTTACCATAACAGCATTATTCGAGGACGTGTGGGTCACTCATGAATCTGCCATCTTGAAAAGTCCCAGTTTGTCTGACAGCTTTGAAAATGACTCAGTAAGCCAAACTTTTTGCCTAAATATACTTTATACATTGCATTGGGGTCCAAAAGTCTGAGACCACTGAAAATATCTCAGATGCACCATAGCAGAACTGTAATACCTAGCTTAAAGTAAATATGTCTTTTTTTTCTTTAAAGCAAAATAAAAGCTTTTCACTAAAGGTCTTTTGAACCCACTTTAAGTTAGTTTAGTGAGCTTTTGTTCACTAAGAATGATAACTAAAGTGATAAATGCATTATCATTCTATTAATGATAGTTTTCATACTTCATCAGCAAAGAAAAAAGGTGATTCCAATGATATTATTTCTATCTGCTGTTATCTGTACTATTTTTAGAACTCTATCTTAACGTTTTCAGTCATCATCCATGATGTGAACAGGCTTTTGTGAGTCAGCTCTCTATTTATGATATCTTTTTGTACTTCAAATTAGGAGTCTGTCATAAGTGTTGATACTGGCAGATTTGTGTTCATGAAGAATAAACCAAAGATCAAAGACGAGATGCCAAAACAACTCTTTCCTCTTAAAAAAGAGAGAAAAGTCTGTCCGCACCGGCACACTTCAAGAAGAGGACGTGCTTCAACACAGACGAACCCTAAGAAGAAATGTGTGAACGGCTTCCTCATGTTCTGCCGAATTAACAGGAAGTTATATATCAGGTGTGTATGCCACTACACTGTAAACAAAATTCTTGCTCTCTTAATTTTTTTAGTTCAACTTACATCAATCAACTGACTAAAAATATTAAGTTAAGCTTTGCATAACTCAGAACATCTAGTTGAAACCTGATTAACCTATTAAAATAATTAAAGTGATTGATAAAAACCTTTGTTATCACGACTTTTCATCATATAATTTTTTACAGTGTAATATACTCATCTAGACATATAATCCTTTAATGGCAGACAGTATTGATATGTTTTTCGAAACAACAGATCGTATCCTGGCATCCCCTCCACCACAGTCACCAAAGAGTTGGCTAACCTATGGCACATCTTACCCAAGAGGGAGAGACGTTTGTACTGGTAGGCTCTCTGAATTCTCCAAACTTCAGTCAGGCTTGCGTATTGACACAATCTACATTGTAAAAGCGCTATAGAAATAAAGATGAATTGAAATTGGATTGTATCGCATTCCAGTTTCATATAAACCTCTCTCCGTTTTTAGCCTGAAAGCCTGTAGCTTCAGCCGCAAACAGAACCGCAATGTTCGTGCTGAAGTCCACGAGGCGGAGAGGAAGGCTGAGCAATCTGTGCCCAGTCCTCTGCACATCCTACTAGCCTATAAAGAAGTGATTGAGACTGTCAAATGAAGGTTTCCACAGCTCATTCACTGACTGCACTGGGAAAATATGTTGGAAAAAGTCTAAGAAAAGCAAGCCAAACTGACTACAGGTCTTTAAATGGCCGCATTGTATAGTTCAATACAGTTTTATTAAGGTTCATTGCTGTGATTAAACACATGCATTTTAAAGTAGCTTATTTATTGGGTTAAGTATATATATATTTTTATTGTTCTACTGTTTTTAACCATCATAGAGCATTTGTACATTTTCTGTGTTTTTTTGTATACTGTTTTTATTGGGACTTTGCATTGTTTGAAAAAATATATATATTACTTATTTATAATAAGTGGCAACTACTTAGTATCTGTGTCTAAAAATATATATTTATGTATTTATTATAATGTTTAACATTTTTTACAGATGTAGCCTAATTATTCACTTACAGGAGCTGTAATATGTTTCCCAAGAGAGTTAGCAACCTTATAGTGTTGTTCTGGTTTGTACACCTTGGGCTGTTATTAAAAGTTGATTGAGTTGGCAGTTTGTTTGACTTTTATTTAGCATTTTTATTCACTATATAAATGGTGTTTTAGTTTAGCTGCAGGTATATGTTTTATGCAGCATCATTTCACAAAAACACATGGTTTCCCATTATAATTTATTTATTACTTATTTTTATTAAAATCACTATCTGCCCACACTAATGTAGGCCTATGTTGAATCTTTGTGTGGCTTCATGATGGAAGTGCAATTGTTGCTCATTTCACATACTCATTTCATTTGTATTTTGTTTCTAAAGTTCTAAATGGTAAAATATGCAATCCTCCAATTTGCTAGTAAAAACAAAAATCGCAGTCGGCCATGAAATATCAAGATCAATGCATCAGTGTATTTACAGATGATAGTGTTGAGTTGTATTAAATGGGAGTCTAAAGTTTCATTAATTCATTTAAAGGTCAGAGAGTTTGCTAAAGCTCCACATCATTTTTTTACAGGTCTAATTATTGATTTGTATTTCTTCCTCCTCTACTCTTCTGAATTGTCACAAGCTAAGAGTCTTTAGTCATGCTTTCTTACAATCAGTGTTTATTTACTAAATACTCGAAAATTAATCTGACTAAAAATACAAGAGCATGAAGAGCATGATTTAGCAACTTGCAAATTTTCTCTCTTCAAACGTGATGAAAATGCAATTTTTAAAAAATCATTTGCAGATATCGACGTTGAGCAAAGTTTCTGTTGTATACTGACTGCTTCAATAGCAGCTGGAGCTTCCAACAGCAGCTCCAGTCACATGATGGCTTTTTCTTCTTGGCGAATGGCTCTTTAAATTAGAAGGCTGGACTTCTACAGCCTCCCATTTACCCATGAATGAAGTTATGTAAATGTCTTTTACTTAAACTTATGTAAATATTGTATTTTGCAGCTAAATTGCAGACATACGGCAGATTTTCTCTTTTCAAAGAAGAAAATGCTACATTTTTTCTTTTCTTTTTTCAGATATTCACTTCAAGCTACGTTTCTGTTGTATACTGACTGTTTCAATAGCAGCTGGAGCTTCTAACAGCAGCTCCAGTCACATGATGGCTTTTTCATCTTGGCGATTGGCTCTTTAAACAATTTTGCACATACAATGCTTAAGTATCATATTCACAATCAAACAGAAATGCTAACAAAAAACACTAATTTTTCACTTCTGTTGACCCATTGAGCAGCCATATTGAAGTCAGAGATGCTGCAGGTCCTCTAGATTTTCTAATATGAGTCTGGAAATAAACAGAACGCAATATTTTTCCACTATAAAGTGTGCTGAATTATTCCCATTCATAAGTAATATGAGGGTACAGTCTTTGCATATCTGAAGTCTTTTCTTCCAAATATTTTTCTTCCAAGCTTGTATTATTCTCCAGGTGTTGTGTTTAAAATGTTGCTGATTTTGTGTAGCTGTTCAACAGCACAGAGCGACTCTTCTCTCAGATGCTGGTTGCTAATGCGGAGCTTCAACACCTCTGCCAGAAGAGCCACCTTGTCTCTCTTCTCCTGAACAGAGGACAGAGGAACACATGGTGTTTGTGAGCGTGTTTGCCCTCTATAACACCTTTCTCATTTATTAAGCACCAAATGAGTCTCACCTTCAACAGATCACCACTCAGTCGCCTAACCATCCCTTCCAGGTGAGAGAGTTGGTCGGGAAAGTCAATAAATACGTCACTGCTAAAAATAACAATGCAAGTCAATTAGTTTTCAGGTTTAGGTTTTTTTTAAAGGTGTATTAGTCAATAAAGGACATCACAGCTACTGTAAAAGATACATTTGCTATTCTGCTTAAGGTGAAGATGTTCAATACTTCCATACAGTACAGTATTAATTGAGTAAAAAGACGCCACTTACTCCAAATCTTCTTCACTGAAATAGGCACTGGACTGGTGGATCTTGAAGGTTTCACAGGATGGTGTGTCTGGCCGGCTTGATACAGGACTCATTTCTGATAAAAGTGTTGCCATCCTTTGTGCTGTAAATATATATTATTATTATTATATATAATATATATTTATATTAATATATAATAATACTATATTATATATAATATTAATATATATATATATATATATATATATATATATATATATATATATATTACTACTATTGCTGCTCATAAAAACAACAGCAAGTCCTCTGTGTAACTATGCCTGCAGTAACAATTATTCTTTTAACATATAAATGGTTGGTTCACAAACACAAAGGATCATTCAGGATTAAAAAAGTAAGCATCGCTGAACAATTCTGATTCATTCAGGAAGAAAACAATCACTTAAAAGGAACTTAATTCATCCAATAAATTCATTACGACACTATGATATAGCAAAAAAATAGCTCTGAAACGTTTGTTGTACTTTAATCGTCCACCTGGAAACAAAACTGTAAAGACAAATACACAAACCTGTTTACATCTGCAACACTAAGCTCTTATCAGTATCAACTAACCATTTTTCAAAAGTATGTACTGTTCACGACCATAGATTCCTAAAGAAACAATATGAGATTTTTACATTAAAATATGTGAACCGGAGGTCGGAAGCAAATGATCCGATTTTGATTTAAGATTACCGAAACAACCTTTTTTTCAGAGGATTAACTTGTGTCCATTTTGACTTCACACAAACTTTAAACACTTGTTTTTGCATGGACATTGACTTAACATTTTCTAAATTAAATTAATATGATGACTGGTCGCATTACTGACTTCTTGGTCACTGAAAAATGCAATGGAGGGCTGACCTTCTACCGCCAGGCTAAATGTCTGGATGGCTACACAAAACTAGGTCATTTTGATTTTAACTGGTGGTTGAAGTAATTTAGTAATTTACACTAGTCTTTTTCTATGGCCTTTATGACATATGGCAGTAATATCATGCTTAATATTGGTCTCAGGATTCGAACTACTCTGTAAAATCTGACCACAGTAATGTTGCATTGGTGTGGAAAGACAGACTTAATACCACTGAAATCTTTGTGTCAAAAAATCATTGGGGCTACTGTATATAAACAATCTCAACAATATTAATTCATCTTTTAACACTTACTCTCATATTCTTGGGCTGCTTGAACCAGACTATTCCAGTCAAGCTCGCAGGCTGTGTTTGGTAGGGGAATGAGTTCAGTGTCAGGATGTTCCCACAGGTCAGATTCAGCCTGCTCAGGCAAAACATCACATTCTAGAAAAAGACAACCAGTGAATGTAAACGGATACTATAAACAGTCTATAGCATAAGCATAGCATATAAAGAAAGAACTCTTGCCTGTTTGCAGGTGGAGATGGACTGGTGTGAGTGCTGGAGTGGGACTGAATAATGATGGACTGGCACATGAACCTGACATTAACGAACTACTGCAAAGCTCTGGCACTTTTTGTTGAGTTGACGACTAGAAAGAGACACAATACAACATGGTAACACTGCACACATACCAACCCTCAGCAGAACAATACCTGCTTTTTCCACATTATTGTCCTTGTTCAGGGTCATACTGCACATATATTACATCACGTACTGAATCCCCCAGAGCGATGTCCTCGGTGTCATCCATCACAATGAGTTTTTTCAGGTCCTCCACCACTGTGCTCTTGCGAATGGGCCGCGGTGAACAAGCTGCTCGCAGAGACGCAACAACTCGGGGCTGACCAAACACATTCTTTGAGCTCACATCCACCTGACTAAAAAAATATAGTTGAAGTCAGAATTATTAGCCCTCCTGTTACATTTGAATTCTTTTCTAAGTTCTGTTTAACAGAGAGATTTTTTTCAACACATATCCAACCGTAATAGTTTTAATAATAACTGATTTCTTTTATCTTTGCCGTGATGACAGCACATAATATTTTACTAGATATTTTTCAAGATACTAGTATTCAGATTAAAGTGCAATTTAAAGACTTAACTAGGTTTATTAGGGTAACTAGGCAAGTCATTGTATAACAGTGGTTTGTTTTAGCTGTTCTAGCTGAAATAAAACAAATAAGACTTTCTTCAGAAGAAAAAATATTATAGGAAATACTGTGAAAATTGGGCCGCACGGTGGCGCAGTGGGTAGCACAATCGCCTCACAGCAAGAAGGTCGCTGGTTCGAGCCTCGGCTGGGTCAGTTGGAATTTCTGTGTGGAGTTTGCATGTTCTCCCTGTGTTGGCATGGGTTTCCTCCGGGTGCTCCGGTTTCCCCCACAAGTCCAAAGACATGCGCTATAGGTGAATTGGGTAGGCTAAATTGTCCGTAGTGTATGTGTGTGAATGAGTGTGTGTGAATGTTTCCCAGTGATGGGTTGCAGCTGGAAGGGCATCCGCTGTGTAAAACATATGCTGGATAAGTTGGTGGTTCATTCCGCTGTGGCGACCCCAGAATAATAAAGGGACTAAGCCGAAAAGAAAATGAATGAATGAATGAATGAATGAATACTGTGAAAATTTCCTTAATCCATTAAATATTACTTGAGAAATATTTGAAAAATAATAAATATTGCACACTGCATTCAACTGTATGTTAAGCCATCGCAAAACAAACAAATTATTATAAATTAGTCAATAAATTAGGCACAGTGAATGTACTTTACAGTTTTTAAATTAGGGATAACGCACAAAGAAAATGTACACTCTACCCCGAATGTAAAATACTCATTTGTTTAATTACTTGATCATTATACCTGTAGTGTCTATCATCGTAATATGGAAGCCCATTTCAGCCATGTCAAAAGTCTGAATTGTTGAATCAAACTTATAATTGTAGCACGAGTTACATGTTGTTTTTCTGAATTAATGTCTTGCAATTCAGAGTTTGTATCTCATATTGCTGGGTTCATATTTTGCTTTTTTGACTCTTTCCTTTCAACTACTTTCCTTTAAATGGTTTACAGAGAACTGAGAGGAAAAGTACTAGTTAATAGAATCACATTTTTAACTTTATTTCTCATAATTATCAGTGCATACAGTATCTAGCAGTTTTCACACAGTTTAATACAGCATTTAAGATAAATTTAAAAACTCAGGCTATTTTCTTTTCATAAACGTGAGCCTGTATATCACAATATTGTTAAAAACACCCTATTTAAAAACACATGTAGATATGTGAGACGTGTGAGATAAAGGCCATATCTTAAATCTATGAACAAACAATTGCACAACATCCCCCACAAATGTGTGTTTTAGATTCCACTGTGAGGTGTTTCCATTGTTTTTGTATCTATTGTTTTCTAGATAATTATCTGGACTATTTTGGGCTTGCATATTTTGCACATCACACAATGTTATTTACAGTAATCATACCTTAAAGGCGCATAAAATGATTGTCTTCAGAAACTAATTTTGTTATGCTGGTGGAAAGTCTCTTCACACCCTGGTTAAATGAAGTGGTCCAAATGTATTTATATGCAATTTAATATTCTGTGGAAGGTGTAGGACCAAGAAAAGTTTGTCCAATCAAAATGTTCAGTCCGAAAATTACAATAGGCTTTCCTACCTGCCTGTCAAAATAAGCAATCGCAACCTTGTTCACACAGAAAGAATTACGCGTGAACAGACACGGTTCAGACAAAGAATGGCAGGCAAACATCAACAGCCTACCTTCTTTTTAAGTTTGGTGCTGTTATTACTAACTGTACTATAAAGTTTTCAGTCATGTGATGTACTGTAGTGATGTTGTCTAGCATGGCCTTGGACGGCTTTCAGCGCTATCAGGCTAACATTAGCATTTTCCAAGATCTCCTTTAAGATGCAAGATCTCACCACCAGTTTTGTTTTTATGAACTGAGAGAGCAATACGAGAGACACATATATAATAGGAGGCATAAAAGCAGGCATAAAGGCATAAAAAAGAAGGCATTAAAGCAGTGGGGGTTTTATGACTAATAAGAACTTTTAAGAACTAGAAGCATTCCAAAAAGGAGAGGAATAATTATGTTTATAAAATTAACTTTATTTGAAAGTGTTACTTCTTTGTGCTTACACACTCAGAAATAAACGGCAGTACCTTTTCAAAAGGGACACTTCTGCACCATATAGGTAAACATTAGTACCTTTAGGGTACACTTTTGTACCTTTAAGTTACTATGAGGTACACATTTATACTTTTTATGTATTAATATGCACCTTTAAAGACCTGTTAGGAACAAAAATGTTCCTTTTGAAAAGGTACTGCCCAAGTGACAGATTTTGTACTTTTTTTTCGGAGAGTGTATGATAACGCAATAGTAATCAAGACTTTGAGATATAATTATGATAATGCTACATTCAAAATGACAAGTTTCTTACCTTTCTATATAGATTTGGTCATTGTTTCTGACATCAACAGTGTCTCTGCGTTGTGTGTACAGTATATTGTTTTGTTTTGGGCTGCAGTCAGGGCTGGTTTGAAGCTGACAGGACCAGTCAGGGTCAACTTGATATGGTTTAATGCCAGCGTCAACACTGTCATGACTTGCCTTTCTGAGTTTTAGACAGAGCTTTGCAGGCTGGTCTGCTCTAGTCTGGCGTTCGGGGAACAGATGTTGTGTATTAATATAAAGATGAGGATCCTCAGTGAATAAATCCCGACTCTGACTCCAGAAGAGTCTGTCCTTTCTGAGAGCTTTTGTGTCGTGACTGAACAAACTGCTGTCCTGGTTCTGGATGAGACGGTTCTCTCGTGGCCGAAGTTGGCTGAAGCGCTCCTTGCCTGGTTGATTTGAGATCGTTGAAGTTTGAGAAACCGTGGCTCTCATCAGAGGAGGCGTTTCCACCATGGACGTTTTAACCTCTTGCGGTTTGGAGCACAAAGGGCTGGAGGAAATAATATACCAAGAACATAGACACACACATATTGTAGACGCATAAAAACAAAGAATAAGGCATGCAGCGAACACATTGCAAAAGGACATACACTGCAAGCATAAAGACACAGCCATGTTAACATATAAAGCTACTTCATTGCATTTAGAATGTCCTTTTTTGTTCCTCATAAAACAGCAAATGAGCCGTACAACACCAGTGATATATGTGGGGACTGAAAGGAGAAGGTTAAGGGTACAACTGGTGGGACTGTGTGGTGGGAATGTCCCACTTTTGTCTGTCTGCCACCCCTCCCCGTGGGATCTCATGGATGGGACAGGAAGGAGGGGCAGAAGAATATTAGGCCATTATGGAAAGTCAGAATGGTTTACAGTTTTTTTTATTGGTTTGGCCCTATTTTTATAAGTAAGGTATGCATTTTCAAATATCTTAGTACGAAACTGATCACACTTGTAATACCACTAGTCATACTTTCAAAACCTGATGTCATAATTTCATTGTAGTTGCACATATTTTTATTCCACGTAAGCATTGTTTCAGATACCCAAGATCATTGTGACGTGTATTGAGGACATTTGGTTTAATCACAAATCTAATCATCAGTTCATTCAGTAGCAAACGATACAAGGCACAGGTTTCAAATCACCCTTGGTGCTGAATGAATGCTACTGTACTGCAAAACTGTAAACACAGCCATCGCAGCAAATGTAACACTTATGTTCAGACAAACTGACAAAAGCTATATTAAAAAAAACATTCATACAGCATGAGAACGCATCATCTCATTTACATTTTTTTACTGTACAGTGATTTTAATTTTACTATACAAGTTCTACTTATATGGTTTATATAATTAATATGTGAAATAATTAGTAATGGGTATTTTTGACTGAAGGCTCTTTTAGCAATTTGTAACAAATTATTGGAGAATAATCAACAGAGAATAATGGGTATCTATATATATATATATATATATATATATACACACACACACATTTTTTTGTTTGTTTGTTTTTTTGTTATGTCTTTATGGGACCCCCTTGAAAATGAGATGTTACATCTCAAGGGGTTATCCTTTAAATAAATTGAAATTGAAATCACACAAATTGAAAATCTATAGACATAATAAATGATTCATTGATAAAACATTATCAAGATAAGATCAGTTGATTTAAATGATAGACAAATGTATTAAAGTGAATGATAAGAGATGATAATCAAAACTGTGATAGTAATAGCTGTATGAACGGGAGTTACTGTGAATGAAATATTTATATAGATGAAACACTTATTTTGTGTGGTGCAAAGGATATTTTGTGATTATGTATTAAACAAACACAATTGAAAATATGCTGAAATGTTTGATAAAAAAAAGTGCACTTGGACGACCTACTGTGATAGTGTAAGTACTAAGAGTTTTAAAAATGTACCAATTTCTTGTAAAAATTGTGCCAAAAAACAATCTGGTCTTGGTCAATCTGGTCTTAAAAATAGATTTTGTGTTTTGAAATGATTTATGCATCTCACCTGGTTTTAAGAACAGCTGTTTTGGAGCATGGAATAGGCAACGTAAGAGCACAGAACTCCTTTAAGTTGTTTGTAGAGGAAGATCCTTTTAAAGACTTTTTTGTGGACTGCGCAGCTTCGCAGTGTTTTGATCGGGGGATTTTTGGACTGTAGAAGCCCGGCTGTGTCAGCGGGTGCAGCTTACGTCTGGTCCTGGGAGACTGAGCAATGTTCTTGGCATCTTTACCATTCAACCAAAAGTCATTAGCGTAAGGTAAAAAATCACTCGATTCTCTATTTGGCTGAACAAAATGTGCCTACAAAACAAAAAGAAGATTGGTAAACTATAAATTTCCATGGTAAATACCCCAAATGAACTGATATGTTATTTACATTTCAAACGCAAAAGTCTTTTATTGGCAAAAGCAATGATAAACAGAACCGAAATAATGAATTGTTGGAATAAAAAAAATATATATAAAATAAAAATAATAAAATAATAATAAAAAAATAATAATATAAATATTTATGTAGTTTGGATTCTGATGTTTGAGAAAATATAAGGGGTCACTAACTTTATCAAAAATTATTTTGTATAATAATTATATTATTATTATTTTATTTATTTATTTTTAGATTTTTCTGAACTGTACCATATACTGTATATGTCCTTTGGTGTGACAGCAAAAAAAACAAACACTCTTAATTAATACACAGTGTGAGAGTGATATAAGTGGTTTTCTTAGTTTTATAATTATTTTCATTTTTAGGAAAGTTTCACAGCACTGTTTGTTGCAATCAATATTGTCCATGATTTTTATGAATTTTAAACTGGATGTATTATTTATGTTCTAGGCCCACACAGATTTCCGCAGAATTTTGAGCCCATCCTATTTGTTTACTTATATAAATGTGTGTAAATATATATTTATTACGTTTTTATTTTAATTTCAGTAATATTATTGACTAATATGCAAATGTTTATATGATTTATTTACAATACAGTTTAAGTAAAATGTTGTTTTTAGTAGATATACTATATGGTAGACTTGCTTTGTTTACCAAAGAAGTGGATCTAATTGGATTTGCATTATAAACCTTGTAAACCTAAAAGTTATTAATTTTCATTTTAATGTTTTAAGTTTTAGTAACCATACTCCCAAAATCATTCTGCATAAATCCACTTCTGCAAAGAAATGGAAAAAAATGTCCACAGATTCTTTCTGTCCCTGAAATGGCTGAGTAATAATTAACCGATGAGGTCAGTGGTATGGTGGAGTTTGTGCTTAATTGAGGTGGAATAGGGATTGTGTCCTAAATAACACACTCCCTTGACTTGGCACTTTATTTGAATAATTACCTGCAGTAGTTTTGGACAGCTAAGACTGTAAGTACACCGGTACATAGTTTGCTTTTGTATACTAAACATTAAACTAGAAATAATACATTAGTCATATTTTCATCATCATGTCATCTACCAGCATTAGCAGCTTGTCTATGCTATTTAGAAATCCTCTTCCATGGCGTCATGGGATTATTAAGTGTACACTGCATACACATTTCAGAATCTCACCGGAAGAATTAGGTCATCCGGGTACAGAACACTGCTGTCACACACTGACATGCACATCTTTGGGAGGCAATAGCTTTTCAATGAATCATTCTTCTCAGTATCAGAATTGATTCTTTTCAGTAAATCTCTTAAATTGATTCACAGATTCTTGATTGTAATTTTGATAGATTGAATTTCAGTACTTAAAGGTATAGTTCACCAAAAGAATTTAATTCTGACATCATTTACAGACCCTTCACTTCTTCAAACCCATTAAGATTTTTTTCTTCTGTTGAACACAAAAGAAGATATTTTGAAAAATGCTGGAAGCCGCATCTATTGACTTCCTTAGTCATTTTTTCCTATTATGAAAGTCAATGGATCCAGCAACAAGCCTTCTTCAAAATATCTTCTTTTGTGTTCTATAGTAGATAGAATGTCATTAAGGTTTTAAACCACATGAGCGAGAACAATTAATGTGGTAATTTTCATTTTGGAGTCAAATCAACTCTAACCAACACTAGAGTCAATTTTTTGTGACCTTATCTCTTTAATTAGATATAAAAGACAGATTATTCAAAAGAAAATTAAAATCACTGATTTCAAACTCACTCTTGGCAAGCTGTTGTAAGACCCCTTCCGCTGGTCCTGCAGAGCCTCCCTTTGGTCTCTTTTTTCATGTTCAATTAACGGGCGAGTAGCCGTTATCATATGCCACTCTCCTTCTGAAATGAAGGATAAAGTCGCAGAGGCAAATTACATTAAGCGAAATGAAATACAGGTTGAATGTCGTTGCTAATAAAAGCATGCATAACCTGCTACCTGACCTGGTTTGTCTTTACTTCTGGAGGGGTTTAATCTTGAGAACTCCACTTGCTCAAATGAAGCCCAGTCTAAACTGCCTTGCATTGGTGAACCACCACAGGAACTGAAAAAGATGGTCTTTTTCATTAGGTCAAATGATAATCAAATATGGTAAAAGACAAAATCTCACCCCACATAGTTGGTACTCCTGAACTCAGAGCCGAAGTGTAGAGGTGGAGTCTTTGGAGGAGTTGTAGCGTCATCCAAGTCCCAAAACAATGCAGCCATCTTCCTGGACTCCATGTATTTCCTCAATATCCTTATTAATGAAGTCAGGATATAAACAGTAGCCAGTAGCCTAGAGAATATCCAAACATAATTTTCATTTAAGGCACCCTTCCAATGTGTTTTACCATCTAAATGTGTTGATGTGTTGAATGTTGAATTGGGCGGACCAACCGATGGTACAGACTGCTCCAATTGAACAGAGCGGACGGAGAAAGCAGGGGAAGAGCTGTATGGGCTCTTCAGCAGCTCAGTGGAACAGAGGATGGGATTGTGTTGTCTGGTCTGTTGGCTGTTGTTCGCACTGTGCTTGTTTGCTCCAGGCAACATGATGCTGTTGTGTGCACCGCAATAAACTGAGAATAAAAGATTGGCATTCAGCATGCGACTTCCAGCAGATTATATTAAAACTTGTATCTGAAATGGTTTAGCACAAACTCGAGAGCTCACGTAGGTGATTGAGTTATACAATTATCTGGATCAAAACTCCACAGGACATTGGCTCTGCTGGACCTAACTTGCCTTCCCTAGCTTTGCACCTTCTGAAAATCAAACTAAACAAAAATATTGCTGATCATCTTTTGATCATCTTCAACCAAGGCTTTACAAAGGTCTGGGTAAACTAGATGGTAAGCAAACAAATCAAGAAATCAGTTCTTGGAATAAAGATCTGCACTACTTTGTCAATGGCCAGGTTGTTATGGCAAGGATTGTCAGGGTATTTCTGAATGTTGTTTCTAAAGAGAGTTGAGTGTTGGACCTAGTCAGCACTGCAGTGGTCAGAATTTACTTACAGTTGTTGAAGCCTACCGAAACTATTCAGTCTACTCCAAGCCAAAAGATCAACTGTAGAATGCCACACAACATTTGACCTTTTAAAAGAGCACCAATTGAGAAAGTTACATTGAGATATTACAAGGCTTTTGAACACAATTATATTCTAATCAATGTCAATAAAGATACCATATATGGTTCTTGCCAATATAGATAGTTAAATAATGGTTATGGTAGGAATGTGTCATAAAACTCTGCTGCATTTAGGGATGACCAGTGGTATGATGACCACTGTCAAATGCACTAACAATATGAATGCAAATATTGCAATTGGCCTTGAAGCAGTGGAGGATGGCTGCCTGGTTCAATCAGTCCCGCTTTATTTGAAATCACCAGAACAGACACGTATGTGTGCACAACTGACCTGGGTAAGTAATGACACTAGGATGCACTGAGACAATGACAAACTGGTGGAAACATGATGTTCTACTGAGAAGCTTTGTGGGCATTGCTGTAGACCAGGTACAAACATTCATACCAATGGTGGTCCCTGGTGGCCTGTTTCAGCGGGATAATGAACTCTGACAGTTTGCATTCTTCCATAATGATTTAAAAAACTGAGTTCAAGATGTCGCTCTGGCCTGCAAATTCCCCAGCCCTCAATCCAATTAAAGGCTTAGTGCACCCAAAAAAATTAATTCCGTCAATAATTACACCCCCTAACTTCGTTCCAAACCCCTGAGGCTTTTGTTCGTCTTCAGAACACAAATGGTTTTAGATTAAACATGAGAGCTCCCTCGTCCTTCATAGACATTCTTTCAAAGGTCCCAAGAACTTCAAAGTCCAGAAAAATACCAAAAATATCCTAAAAACCATTTATGTGTCTTGGGTGGTTCAATCTGATTATTATTATGAAGCTACAAGAATACGTTTGTGTTCTTGTAGTGTCCATGAGTCAGCATGTCTGTGCTTTTTTGGCAACACAAGGAAGGCCAACAGCATATTAGTACGTCAAAATGTTTGAGCTCCTCAGTGGATTTGAATATACATAAACAAATACAAACACACATATTTGTTCTTTTGCTTCTGGTGGCTTATAAGCACCAATGTAAGTCACCTGGGGCCGGTTTCAATAACGTGGTTCAATCAACTTTGTGTTAAAAAAATTTAACTCTGAGCTGAGTTACTTTAAGATAGAAAACTTTTGAGTTTTTGGTTTGAGATCAGATGAATAGTGTTAGTTTTGTCAACTCTAAGCACGTACAGCATGTTTATAAAAAGCCATGATCAATGGAGCTCCGATATTACATTTGACCGTGGCAATGACACTCAACAAAATTACATCTGCTTACTTCAGAGTCAATACAAGTTTATTTCTTATCACTGTTATAATTTCACAGGTGAAGACTGGCAATTAGGCTACATTCATGGCATCCACTGGGCAAAAATATGCAGATTAGTAATAACATTAATTGACTTTTTTTCTCATTCAGCAAATGGTCGGCCAGCAGAGTAAGACAAATAAGGCAGCAGCCATTCAAACTAGGTGCAATTAGCATACTTTCTTAGCAATAGAGTGTAAATGATTATATTTATTAAAATTATACAGAGACCTAAGAACAAGGGGCCTGTACCATGAAGCCAGATTAGCTGGACAGCCAGCCAAGTTTCACTTTAGTTTGCACCATTTATGGGTTTTAGATACCATGAAGGTAGCTCAGCAGAGCTGCTTAATAATATCATGGCAACAAAAAGTGATTACAGTCGAGCTGCCTTCATGTTACCTAAAACCCAAGATTGGTGCAATATGAATTGAAATTTAACTTGCTAACCAGCAAATCTAGCTACATGGTACAGGCCCCAGATTAGCTTCATAGAAAGTTATCATGATGAGTATTGATTACCTCCCTTTTAGAAATGTGCTTGACTTGCCATTTTGGGTTTGACATACCTCCCATTGTGAAATAAAAAAAAAAAACTAGAAAAACTAAAACTTTCCCTCAATTCAAGGCTTGATATACTTCGAGTTCACTTATCCTCCTTTCTGAAACAAACCTCAGATCAATGGTTTTGGTTTTGAAAGATGAGGGGCAAAACAAATTACAGCAAGTTCATGTTTATTGTGCTGACAGCCAAACATCTTTACAAAATTACCGAGTTTGGAGAAAAGATTCTGTAGTTACCACAGCAACCCAAAAACTAACTGCAAAACAGATACAACCAAGACATAAAAGCTCCCAACATAATGATTATAAGTTGAGTACTACTCATTGTTATATACAATACAAAACCTCAATAACGTGAGATCAAACGAACAATGTATTTGTGCATAAGGAGTACTGGCTCATAAAATCCCAGCCACCATTCTCGTTTCAACTGGCAGTCATCTATTTGCTATTAACAGGAGCTGTTTAAAGGTTTAATAAATGACATCCTGTATTCACCTTAAGCAGCTCATGCCTGCATGCAAAAACCACACAACATAGGAATGTGAAGCATAACATTACTTCAACTCACTGTGCTTTCATTACATTAGGAGCTACGCAATGTTATGAAATCAGTACTGCGAAAGAGGTCTTTGTTGTCCTGCGATTCAGCATCAGTTTTTCAGACTGTTAGTAGTGCGCACTTCAGATCAATTTCAAATGCCACCCAAATTAGACTCATTTGGTCACAAATATAAAATAAAACAAAAAAGAAATATATATATATATATATATATATATATATATATATATATATATCTGGCATAAATCGCAAAAATCTAAGTATGGTCCAGATTTTCTTTAGTAATTGAAGAACTTAAATGGTTAGCTCACCCCAATATGAAAATTCCAATAAGAATTTCAAACCCATAAGACTTCCGAATGTAAGACATCTCTGGAACACAAATGAAGATATTTTCACTGAATCTGAGAGATTTCTTTCCCTCAAGTGAAAAACAACTCCACCATCCACCAAATCCACCATTTTTCCATATGAATAAACTGGTATAACCCAAGTTTTCTGAAGAGATACAAACGCTTGAACATTTACTCACAGTTTACTCACTCTAGAGTACCTTTATGAGTTTTTGAAGATAGCCGGAAACAATTACCATTGACTTCCATAGCAGGAAAATCAAATAATATGCAAGTCAATGGTTACAAATTAGCAGCCTTCTTTAAAATACCTTCTTTTGTGTTCAACAGAAGAAAGAAACTCATAAAGGTTTAAAACAAGTATGAGTAAATGACCGAATTTTCATTTTTGGTGAACTATGCCTTACATTTATGCTGTTCAAATCTGGTCATGGAAGCTGAAACATGTTTACCTGATGTAGGTAACCAATGAGGTTCATTCTTGTAGGTCATGTTTGAGCTTCAACCTCGATTAATGTTTATGTGAATGACAACCTAAATAATACCCGTTCGTTATATAAAGTATTTGTGTCTCTTTAGAAGCCTTTAACTGCTCAGTTGTTCTGGATTCACTTCTTTTATTCATCAGTTTGTGTCTCTACAAGCATTAGTTTGAAGTAAATAGATTTTCAATGGGGAAAAAACCCTCTGATTTGATAAAAAAATATCTTGATTGTGTTTGATGTCTTGCATATTTGGAAAGGCGTGAGGGCGAGTAAACGATAACAGAACTGTCGCCAAACATCACAACTGTAATGATTTTTCTCTGCATGGTTAATGTTCATAAAACTAAGCTAATCTTTTAATTGTCAACCACTAACAGCAAACCGCTTAAATAAAACTCTATTTACAGTGTAAAAATACATCCAGCTTTTCCAAAGTGTCGAAAAGGATTAAATAGCGAAGGGTTTACAACATCTGAAGGTAAATTCATAGGCTCAGATGTTCATCAGTCGAACTTTAACCGCTCTCAACTGCCTTCACCTACTGTCCATGTAGAGCAAACATACTGGAGAATCGAACAATTCTGAAGATCCACGATGGCTTTCACTTCTCCTGAAGCATGGTGGTCAAAATGTCAATGAAATTGTCCAGGCCCCAGAGGTATCCGTCCTCCCGATTGCCCTCTAGCCATGGGCTGCGGTGGTCCAGCGTGAGAGGCGGCGTCATGGGCACAGTCTTTCCAAAGTCTATCATCCAGATGCCAGCCTTGCCAGTCACGTCATGGACGAATAATAAAGAGCTGCCCACCACCTGCAGGAAGAAAAAGTCGCATTTCCAGTGGCGATTCTGGTTCAGTGGAATCATTTTCTTTTTCTTTTACACTTTCTTTTCCAGCAGATGAATCACAAAAACAATAGCTAGGTTTATGTGCATCTATTTTATGCACATTTTGCAATATTGCAAATGAAAAAAAAAAAAAAAAAGACAAATTATGAAAATGCGCATTAAAACAATGTATGCGCACAATTGAGTATGATAAACCTTTTATCTGATAAGACAAAATGTGCATAAACTATGATGGAAACACATTTATAGAATAAATACCAGCATGCGCATCAAAAAAAGTCTAAAGTCAAAAAAAGTGTGTTGGGACGGCAAAAAGTGTGATGAGACAGCATTAAGGGACAACCACATTGCACATTCAAAAACCTCTTACCCAAAGTCATCAAAGTGTTTAGTATTATGACCTTTCATAACAGTCTTGAGCGGCTGTGCTCCCAAAGAGCGTCTCATGCCCCCAAAAGCCAACGCATGTTCATTGAGTTTCGACTTCTGAGATGTAGTTTATTATATAAGAAAAATGGTTTTCTTCCACTGCAACAAGTTTCATTTTTCTTTTTGATATTGGCACATGTTTATCAAGAAGTGACGCTTTCTTTCTCTTTGAGTCACTGGATGTAAACGATGCTTTATTCGCAAATGTTTTATGTGATTTCCAGTTTTGCGCACAAGTTTAATTCGCATCTTTGGATGGAAACATATCTAATGACTGCCAATCAGAACTCGCCTTACTATAAAAAGTGCATGTATTTAAAGCAGCAAAGATTTTCTTTGTCAGAGCCTGCTATTTATTTCTAATGAATGAAATAAAGTTTATAAATAAAAATTAAATAAAATTTTAAATAAAGATGCATCTCACCTCATGTGCTTTGAAGAAGTCGGATTTTTCCAGTATGTCTCTTAGTTCCTTCAAACGTTGTTGGTAGCTTCTCTGCAAACAAAAGGAGCCAGACAATTAATTAAAACCAAGCAAACAGAAATAATTAAAAACTAGAAGCAGTAAAATAGACTAAAACACAACATGTCATTCATAGGCACAAATATGGTAAGATATTAACAGATACTGCAAAATTAAGAAATACCATTACATATATAATAAATATTTGATATCCTGACACAAAAATTCATACCAGGATTAGCATGTTGTTGTCCACAAAGTCCTCCAGAGCTTGGACCACTTCATCTTTGCACTTTGTTCTCTTGAAGTTGGTGTTACAAGTGCCGTCTGATTTCTGAAGACAGATTAAATTTGTCAAAACACTAAACTGAAGGCCAAACCAAAGCTTTATTTACCATGAACAAACCATTTACTACATTAACTATGACTTGGTTTAAGTATTAGGTAGGATAAAGGATGTTGTAAAAAGGTCATGCATGTGCTTTATAAGATTTTGTATGTACTTTATACAAATAAACAACCAATATCTTAATAATAGGTATAAACCACTAGATAACCGAGAGAATTGGTATTGAAACTAAAATGTTACCAAATACTTTGTGATATACTTAAAAACAGGGATTTCCCCAATGTAATAATACAACAGAAGAACCATTCGAGTTTCTCAATGTTTCAGTAAACAATTCTTGAAGGAAGTGTTTTCCTTAATTTGAAGAACATTTGAATAATTTAAGAGCCTTTAAGTTCCACACAGAAGCGGTGATGCTAGAGCCTTTATTTTCAGTAGTGAGCTTCACACTTCCAGTCAGTATTTGTTTGACTTTGATAGAAAGCTCCTGAATGTGTACCTTGATGCCCTCAATGCGAAAGCCCAGTGTGGCAGTTGAGCTGAGGGTTTCTCTCCACTGCATGTATCTGGTCTTCAGCACTGCCTGCTGGAGCCGCTCTTCCTCAGTCGGGGCTTTGGGATCCACAGCAATCATCTTCTCATACATGTCTTTGCGCGGCTGAGGACACTCGCGGGCCTTCTTTAACTCTTCTTCCAGGTACGTCCTGAAAGCATGTATAAATGAGTACATCACTCACAGATCTCTCTTTTAGATTAGTAATTTCTTCACAATACATTTGTATGTGTATTTATACATTACACCGTGCCCTAACTACAAAGATTCCAGCAATTTGGCTCTCTGCAACGCGACACAACATAAACAAATACTATAGCCATTCATTTCATTACAGAAATATCAGCCACTACCAACGAAATGGTAATGGTTATAATCTATTTAACACATATTAAACCAATTTACCATTATTAAAAGTACACAGACCGAGTTACTGATTTTGTTACCGAGTCACTGACTTTCATTTTTAAACCGTTAATTTCCTCTCAAGATCTGATGTATCTGCTTCAGGTATCTAAACGATCTGCCTCTGCTTTCAGTAGTATGGAAATAAATGTCATGTAAAATGAGTATTCAAACTCACATTGGTAGCATTTAACACCGAATAAAGCACATAATCTGTACCTAAGGGTGATTATTGTCTTTGCAGTTTATGCTGTTGTGTTGTCGCAATGTCACAGAAATAGAAACGGTTTCTAAAAAAAAAAAAAAAAAATTTCACACATCGCCGTCGAAGACGGTTAGGACAAAACTCGTTTTAACATTAAAAAGATATATGTTTATTGCGTGTCATGTTAGATTAGTCAGTACTAAAGCAAACACTAGAGCTAATTTAACTAAATAACCTCAGATCACTGTCCAAAAAAATAGGACACCCAAATTAATGTTAGGGAAAAATGTTAAATACAATTTTAATAAAGAGAGAAACATTAAAATATAACATTTAGTTGAAAGTTGTAGTTTGTAAACATTTTTTTTCCAATTTAAATGTATAATGTATCGATTTCTAATGATGTTCGGTGACCAAACTATTACTACACTATTACTCATACTATACCTTTAGTATTACTAGAATTATAATTAGTATAACCGTTTAATGAAACGGATTTGCTGATATGCAGCAAAATATATTGTCTATTTTCACTGAGAACTGGAAAAAATATTGATATTTGAAAGGCTGTGTACTCATTTATGCTGTTTGTTAGTTTACATTAACATGACCACAGGCAGAATTGTTTAGCATGGAAATGCTGTCATTTGTATTTGTAAACTAACATTACAGGACTGGTTTATTTGAACATGAACAAAGCTGTTAACCTGAAGTGATCATATATCCTATGCTTTTGTTTGGACACTGTCGTCTACTGTTTTGTAGATTCAGCTTTAGGTGGCACACCCATAGTCCATAGACAAACCAAAGTCCAAATACTGACAGCACAAGTGGAAAGTTTTTATCAGTTTAGCTGAAAACGGAGTTCAATAGAAACTCTGCTGATGTTAAAAATGCTTGTGAGCAGAGATGCAGTGTTTTTTATTTTCTGTCTGATGTAGATAAGCTACTAATTGATAATAAATAAATGACAAACCTTATCAAACATTATCAATGGAGTAAGTTTTTCAAAACCATTGGGCATATTTTCATTTCATTCTAACTTTAAAGATCGGTAATACATATGTAAAAAAACAATAAACAATATACTATAAACAATTAACAATAAAAAAAACATGAACAATTAAATATACAATATTAAAAGATGACAATTTGTACAAAAAAAAAATTGTAAGTAACAAGACACCAATAAATTAAACATCCCTATTTAGGAGAAAGACAAAGCTACGGAATTAGAGATTTACTTTGTTAAATATCTTGTTGCTAATTATTCAAGTTTGAAAAAAAAAAAAAACTGGGTTAAAAAAAAATCTAAATCAAATTAAAATAAATTAATTTCATTTAAAATACAATAAATTAAAAACAAAATAAAATGTATTAAAAACAAAATAAAATAAAAAATAAAATAAATAATTGTATTAAAAATAAAATCAAATAAAGAGTGAACAATATAGCTGAAGGGCTCCAACGATGCTTTTCATTATTTGGTTACACTTGACTTTACAATAAGTTTTTTGTTAACATTCATGTACTTACTAACATGAACTAAGAATGAACAAAAAAAGGTACAGTCTTTATTAATCATAGTTCTACCTTTACTAATGTATTACTAAATCCAAAGTTCTGCTTGTCAACATTAGTTAATGCACAAGTACTGACAATGAATGTTTCTCTTTTCATTACCTAATGCTAACAGATGAACAAATATGTAATGGATTAATTGTTCATTGTTAGTTCATGTTAGTAAATACATTAACATTGACTAAAGGACTAAAGGGACCTCATTGTAAAGTGTTCCCATTAATTCATAGATAAACTACAACAGGTAAAAAAGTCAATAATGCGGGCATGTATCATGGTTCCTTGTGGCAAAAAGGCCACTGAAATGAAAAACACAAATTTAAGATAAGCGAGCAAAACCTTTTACGGTAAAAATATATTTTTATGAAAAAAAATAAAATAATAATAAATAAAAAAAATT
>CAIGQW010052715.1:4551385-4566839 GCA_903798125.1 Danio choprae | reverse complement strand
ACACATACACATACACATACACATACACATACACATACACATACACACACATATATACACACAACATTACATTTATATCTGCACACACTGCACTGCTTTCCTTTTAAAATATATATGTTTTTCGACTTTTTTGCAGTGCTGTGCATTTTAACCAATCACACGTGTTTCTTTTGAACTTATGAACTCACTGGCCAATCAGAGGTGTTGGATTAGTCACTGCTGAGTGTTCTTCAGTGTGCAGTGCACGATAATCACTAACTGAATTCCACAAGCCTGCAAAATGCCCCTCTCGTGAACAACTGAAACCATCCCGGTAAGAGATTTGTTTAGCAGCTTAGCGATTATAATTGGAGATTTTGCTTATTTTAAACTGGACTTGGAGTATCATGGAGTGACAACTTTTGTCTGTGTATCCAGCTTATGACATTTCTCAAAACACATTTGTATGTATGAGTTCTATTTATCAATGTTATTAATCATCATCAATTGATGATTGATGATATTGATAACATTAATGGATGATAGACTTTGGAAAGACCATGACGCCGCCACTCGCGCTGGACCACCGCAGCCCATGGCGGGAGGGCAACCGGGAGGACCGATACCTCTGTGGTCTGGACAATTTCACTGACATTTTGACCACCATGCTTCAGGAGAATTGAAAGCCATCGTGGATCTTCAGAATTGTCAGATTCTCCAGTATTTATGAATCATTTATGAATCATTATAATACAAGAGCAGCAATCAACAATAACGAATGCATTCTTTTTTTAAAGTACAATTTACCTGCAATTTAAAAGCTGATTGTTTTTATTGGCAACAGTTTATAGCATTGGGACTGACTGAAATAAATGGATGAATTTAGGTATTAATAATGTTATGAATTGATTATAATAAATAAATTTTAAAAAGGAAATCAATTTCCTAATAGTGTTTTCATGTACACTGTAAAAATATCTGTTAATGAACAGTTTACGTATTTTGTGATTCACAAGTGTCTTCCGTTTATTTACGGTTGTGAATTGCATTATGGGATGTTGATCTCTGCTCTGTTGACTTTTGAGGTTGAAAAATCAACAGTTTAACAAAGTGACTGTTATTGATATTTTAGTAATTATTATAATAAATAATATATGGAGAAATAAGAACAAAAGAAAACGTACTAGCAGTTTATTACAAGGTTTTGTATCATAATATACAACACCAACCTAGACAACTCTTAATGTACGAATATTTCTTACAGTGTAATCTTTCGTCAGGACTGTTATGACATGACTAAAGTTAATTTTGTCATTATACGCTGCTAAATCGCTAATAAAATTAGACTGTGGTTTGTTGCTTCGCATGCTGGTCAGAGTCTTCCTGCTGAAGCGGAGGTCGGCCAGGAAAAGCTGCAGTTTTGACCAGTTGTACAAGAATGCAGAAGTGCTGAAACCACTACATCCTCACCTGCTTCCCATTTTGCAGTCCATGATGCAGGGAGAGTCAAAGTCGGCCAGCAGGTCATCCATGAGGTTGTAATCCTGCTCATCCCGCTGAGTCACGCCGTAGTATCCCGGAACAAAGGGCCGCAGCGAGTCACTCATGAGCTGCAGAAAACACTGCTGTTCAGACTCGCAGTACTTCTTCAGCAGCCTTCCGTCGCTGTCCGTCTGAAAGTTTCCTGGAGGGGCAAACAAAAACATGCAGACTCAACAGACAAAAAGAGAAATCACTGAATACAGCATTAAAAACAAACTGTCGGGATGGGCAAGAACACCCATAGCTTATATGCATACACAGCATACACAGCTACATTACATTACATTATCTACATGGTGGCACTGACAACATCAAGTAGACTGAAGTAATGTTGTATGCTTAAGAGTAGTGTGTGCAGCTATAAATAGTCTAGTGTTTGTATTTATCATTTGTTTATTGTTATGATTATATAAATGAACTGATTGTGTGCAAAACAATGTCTTAAGTGTAGAAACCCTTCTGGACCAGTTTTTTTTTTCCCTTCACTTCGTCAATTGGTGAAGTTTTTTTTTCCTCACCACTGTTGCCACTGGCTTGCTCGGATCGGGACTTGTGGAGTTGCGCTTCGGTGGATTTGCTCTTCAGTGTTTAAACTTTCAGCAGTGAAATTTAAACCACACTGAACTGAACTGAACTAAACTGAACTTCAACTCTGAAATCTGGACTATGTTAAGCTGCTTTGACACAATCTACATTGTAAAAAGCGCTATATAAATAAACGTGAATTGAATTTAATTGAATTATAGACTTGTCCCAAGGGGGAGGGACCACAGGTTTAAAATACCACCCGTAGATCTATGATTTATTGTACAGTTTTCTTTTCAGTTTCAGGTTATTTTGTTTAGTTTATTCACTTATAAATTTCACCACTGCACTTGTCAATTTACTCATCAATTCACCTTTCTTGGAACAATCGATTTGTTATTCTTGGCCGACTGTACAAACAGGGACTACTCTGCGATATCTCACAATACCGAAACCCCCTTTAAAATGTATATATAGATTCCTATATTAAATATAATGAATATAAATATAATAAATATAATTAAAATAAACTTTTTTTTTTCATGCGTACAATGTATGAACAGCTCACACATATGCCTTGAATCCTTGTGTTTGTCCACAAGATGTTAACCTTGATACTTTGTTTGTTTACAGTCAAAAAAAGAAACTGAGAATGAACAACAAAACTGAAATAAATTAAAAATGAAAAAATAAGTGTAGTTTATGAAAGGAGAATATTTAAATAAACCATGCAAAGCAATTTACTACTGTTCAGGTAATCCGGTGCCGTTTACACTGGTGCTTTTTCATTTAAAAATGACATCTTAGAATAAAACCTTTCTTTTCCAGACTGGCATATTAATTGCATTTCAGAAAACAAAATCTCCATTTACATACAGTATAAAATGCATGACAGGTGACTCTTGAATCCCACTAGGCGTGCAAATATGTTTTCTCATATGACCATTATACAGCTGGTGTAATTGTCATATGAGAAGGGCTTGACGAATCACAGAACAATAGTAGACCGGTCAGAGAGTGATTGTGGACAGTCTAGCTGCCATTTTAAAAGTTTGCATTTCAGTCCGTCTATACTGAAACCACCATTTCAAAACTAAAACAGGTTCTTTAGCACTTTCAAAACACTTAACCATAACAAAATGTGTGCGTTTTAAGATGGAAATGCACAAGTGTAACCGGCACCTCAGTTTACCTGTATTTGCGCCATTATTTAACACCCACAATAAAAAGCATGTCCTAATTTTGCAGCTGTGTTGTTAAATCACATGCACTTTATTAACATCATCATTATTATTATTATTCTGCAACCCAATTTAAACTGGTTTATGAGCTCTGTTGACATTTTGAAAATGAGCTGATGCATACGTGTAGATCACTTGCAAAACTTTTCAACCCCCATTGGTACAGGGATTGCGCTCTCAAGCTAATTTGCACCATTTAGTAAACCTGGACTCTGGCATTTATACGCGTTCTCCCCAATCCAATCTGGAAAAAAAGGCTATGTTTCCATACAAAGATGCGAATTAAATGTATGCGCAAAACTGGAATATCGCATAAAAGACGTGCGAATAAAGCAGTGTTTCCACCCAGTGATTCAAACTGAACAAAAATGTCACTTCCTGATTAACTGGCGCCAAATATCAAAAGTAAAAACTACTCTACTGTGGTAGGAGAAGCTGTATGAATATTTTCCTTATTTAATAAATTACTTGCGCCTCAGAAGACAAACGCTGACATGCAGTGAACACGTGGTGGCGTTTAAAGGCGTGAGTAGCGGCACACAGACACTCTTAACAATTCTAGAGTTAATTAATAATATTCATTCATTCATTTACTTTTCAGCTTAGTCCCTTTATTAATCTGAGGTCGCCACAGTGGAATGAACTGCCAACTTATCCAGCATATGTTTTATGCAGCAGATGCCCTTCCAGCTGCAACCCATCACTGGGAAACATCCATACACACTTATTTACACGCATACACTGTGGACAATTTAGCTTACCCAATTAACCTGTACTTTATGTCTTTGGACTTGTGGGGGAAACCAGAGCACCCGGAGGGAACCCACGCAAACACGGGGAGAACAAGCAAACTCCAAACAGGAATGCCAACTGACCCAGCCGAGGCTCGAACCAGCGACCTTGTTTAATAATTTAATAACACTAATACTGCAATGGTTAAGGCATTTTAGAATGACCAGAACAACATTTCAGATGTTTAACAATGTGGTCAGCTTGCTGGTTTGTCCATTTACACATATTTTTTATCATCAAACGAACTTTTTTAATGCGCATACTGGAATTGTAGTGATGTAGAGCATGACAAAAAAAAAGATGAAAGAGTCTTGATGAAATCCAAATGCAAGGCCTCACAAGAGAAAAAAAGCAAACATTCAATGCATGTTAACACTTGGATGAATCCATCATGCACCATTATGACTGAATAGTGAATGCATGTTAAAGGTCCTGTGAAATGCTTTGAAATGTGCACTTTAATTTGATGTTTGACGTAATTAAACAAAACATGAAGAGAGGGTGGGACATAGGATAGCTCCTCCCCTTAAAAAAACAGCCAATAGCGTTTTGTTTTATCACCGCCAGTGACAGTGGTTGAGCTCAAGCACATCAAATGTTAAGTGTATTGAAGGGGGCGTGGCATGTCAGATACTAGAGAGCATTTGGTTGGTCATGATTTGATAAGAAACTGAAGGATGAGGTGACAAAAATAAAACCTGTTGATCCATTGAGGCATCAAGTGACAAGTGACAAACTTTCTTTTGTGATATCACATCAAGCGACAAACTTTCTTTTCTGATATCTCATAAATGAAAATTTTGTCACTGTTTTAGAGCACACCAGCATACAGATATCCTAAAAACTAACAATACTAATACTAACGTCTAAAAAAAATAAATAAATTCTGGATGGATCATTTAAATTCAAATCAGAGCCATCAAAAATCAACACACATCAACACTTCAACAAATATAACAAATGAAAAACAAACCTGCATGGCCAACCACTTGCACCCATGGAGAGCGTTTTTTCACCGCCTCTGGAGGAGGAGACCAGTTCACCATATTCTTGGACTTCTTCCACAGATCAGTCTTTAAATAAAGAGAATCGAGAGAAACAAACACATAAATGGGACTCTCCTGCCACTCAACACCTTACGACTACATGCAGTGATTGTGTCCAAGGGTCGTCTCATCTTCATATAGTATACAGTGAGTCGCTCTGGGGCACCGAGTGCATTTAGTCAAGCTCAAGCTCCAACGGGCAACTCCCTCTCCTCTATTAACCATAGGTCGAGTTTTTCCCCCATGAGGCAAATCATTGACGACAATCTCGGACTAAACAAAGTCATCAAGCAATACACCAAGAGGCTGTGATTAAGAAATAGCTAATCTTAGAAGGACGTTCATGAAACATTTACAGGCACCAGTTTGTTGTGCTGCCAGATAAAATGGAGGAGCCAAAATGGCCACTTAAGTACATGACAGTGGTAAAAATAACATTATCTTCTTCACATATTAAAAGTATGTTTATTATTATTATTTTTTAAATATACATATCACTTATTAACATTTCATAACTGCTATAAAGTACTTGTGGAGTTGCAGCATATAATTATACACAATCTAAATGACTTTCCTGGTCACAGAAAATCAAATGATCTGATAAGAGAGGTTTTCAATCTTTCATGACAGAGACTGTGGGCATATATGCATAAAGACCAGATTTACATTTATGTAAGATTATACATTTGAAAAAAATAAAAAGGAGAAGAAAAAATTCTATTTCTGCTAGAATAATACATTTGTTGGAAAACTACTCACTGTAACACTGTGCTGTTAAAATCTATTAATTTATTTAAATTCATATTATTTCTTTATTTTAATATTACTAAATATAACTAAATTTATCTGTGAACTAATTAATAATTTTTAAATACATTTACATTTATTTATTTATTTATTTTAACATCTGTCCTTTCCTTTTCCACAAAGCCCAGTATGAAAACCCTCAGCCCAGTAAGCATGTTGGTTACATATATATTTTTACAGATTTGGCACATAGAGATTACATTAATTAGCAGTGCAGCAATTCTGTCAATCAATAAACAATATAAATCTAAAGTTAAAGCAAAACTATTTTTCTTTTTAGTAATGATGGCTTCATTGAGCCTATTTTCATTATGGAATCAAAAAAGTTGTATTATTGTATTATTATATATATATATAAAAAGAAAGAAATCATAGATTAATAAATATGTAGTGTTAAAATAAGACAAGTCTTCAGAGTTCTGCTGCTCACCCACACCTCTTCCTGACTGTCTCGAAGTGTTGATTCCTTCCTTCCCGCCGTTTTGACCGTATTCAAGATCCCTCAAGTACCTCTGAGCTGACATAACATCCTCCTTCCCATCCTACACTCTATAAGACATCATGCCACTGGGACCCATAATTACTGTATGCACTGCCACCAGGAAAATAACTATCCACCAAACGTCCGCCCTTAGACCAAAGCCAATTAACCTCCAAACCGGTACAGTTCTGTCTGCTCTTTAAGCTCACTCACTCACTCACTCACTCTTGGCTAGTGGAAAACCAGTCAGACAAGAATAACACTCTCCAGAACAAAGTGGGACAGGCTCACAATACAGAGCTGGAGGTGCATCCATCTGTTGACCTTATAAGTTCAGTTTCAATGGAGTATTGACTGGCTATTATGAGTTTCTCAATGGGCCACTTTTTTCCTCTCGTGATCCATAACAAATCCCATTCAATAGCATCATCAAAGAGGTTGGAGACAGCACAATTCAGATTGTATTTAAAGGTATAGCACACCTACAATAAAATATTCTGTCATCATTTACAATGTTATTATAGTGGTTTAGTTTTTTTTCTTCTGTTTAACACAAAAGAAGATGCTTTGAAAAATGTAGGAAACAGGGGGCCTTTGAATTCCATAGTCAATGGCTACTGATTTCCAACAATATATTTAATCAATATTGAGTCAATAATATCTTCCTTTGTGTTCAACAGAAAAAAAAAACTGTAAATATGCGTAACCATTTATAGGAGCATTCCACTTCTTTTGGGAAATAGGCTCATTTTACAAGTAAAAGAGTTTAACAGTTGAGTTTTACCATTTTTGAATCAATTCCGCCGATCTTCAGGTCTGGCAGGAGCACTTTTAGCTTAGCTTAGCATAAATCATTGAATCAGATTAGACCATTAGCATCTCAATCCAAAAAAAAAAAAAAAAGATAATATTTCAATAATTTTTCTTTTTAAAGATTGAGTATTCTGTAGTTTTATCCTCTACTAAGACTGTTGCTATTTTCTAGGCTAATATGACTAGAAACTATAATCTCTTTCTGGCATTTTAATCAAGGCAGCCGCCATGCATGACTGCAGCAGGTGCAAGGACATGCAGAAGAGTCAAAACTTTCTGAATATTTTTTTTAAGCGAGATGCTAATGGTCTAATCTCATTTAATGATTTATACTAAGCTAAGCTAAAAATTCTCCCTCAGACCCAGAGATTGGCTGAATGGATTCAAAAATGGAATTAAAACTCAACTGTTAAACTCTAGAGAAGTTTTAAAATGAGCCTATTTCGAAACAAAGTGGAGTGTTCCTTTAAGGGTGAGTATATGATATGTAAATTTAGATTTTTGTATGGACTATCCCTTTAAACACCTATACAGTTGCAATGTTGAATATTCCTTTCTTTTTAACAGACATTTGCACTACTCGGTTGCACTTTCTTACAAAAACTCAGACTATTTTGTCAAGACAACAAGAAAGGAAAAAGAAGGGATACTTGTGGAATTTTCCCCACGATTTACAACAATGATCCATAACCTGAAGCCCATGATGTTAATCAGTTATCACAAGGATTACTTAACAACTGAATGTATTGAGCCCAATCATACACACCTGAGTGCACACTTCTATTTGACAAATCTGCAACTGCAAGTTGCTAAGGGACTGTCCATAAGAACATCACATAATACATTTGCTTCTGTTATACTTTAACATCAGGTTCCATTAGCAAACATTTGTTAACATGAAAAATGCTAAAGTATTTTATATTTGACATGGTGGTGCTGCTGCATTATTTATCATCAAACTTTGTTTCTGATATTATTATTTAATGAACCTGAGCTAACATGAACTAACAATGAAGCATTACAAGCACTCCAGTACTCCGAGCTGACACTATTATACTTTTCTGCAGTCCATTTGTTATTAGCATCATGATATGCTAGTCATTTTACTGAGATGTTTCCTTGAGCTATTACGCAGCTGTTCTGGCTTGTTACATAAAACAAATAAAACACCCAACAGTAAGTAGTCAGATTTGAATAAAAAGGTTAAAAATAGCAATGTTTTGTAATGTAAATAGGTATCAGCATCTTATAAATACACACTAGTAAAGCGTAAAACCAGGTATTTGAACACCGCTACCAACAGTTAGTACAAAAATACTGAAAGCGGTTTAGATTAAAATATAAATAGTCAAAAACACCTACAAAAAATGGCTAAAGTAATAGTACTCAAGTAAAATGCTTAAGTATTTCACAATACAACTGAACAGTCAGCTTTTATGAAACAGCTCTCATTTAAATATTTTTAAAAATTAGTATTTCCCTAATACTGACTATTTCCATAATAGGATTTTCACTGACATTTGGAAAATGATGGCACTGGGAAAATGATGACATTTATTTTGGTCAACTACTGTTTTATCTGCGTTATCAGTGTTTACACACCACATAAAGTCCACTGGCTGTTTACATTAAATTAAACTTTTTAAAAAGAGTAAATGCTATTTTTATAGGAAAAATCTATGAGAAAACAAGAAATTATTACATAATACAAGTATAAATGCTCCGGCTTAACATAAATCGTAAACATTATGAAAATGAATCACAAAACATGGTTTTTGTAGAACCACAAATCAACCATGGTTTAGCACCACTAACCATAGCTTAATGATGGTATTTTGTAATAAATCTGTCTTTCAAACAAATGGTCAATCCTCCAGACTAGAATTAAACCATGGTTCATTTCCGTAATGAAAGATAAAACTGCTCTAAATCAACTATTTATTATTTTGTCCCCCCATATAGAAATCTGATACATTGCAATCCTATATACAAATACATATATATGTCATACAAGTTCATGTTTGGATTTCACATAAAATGTGTCATATGCAATTTTTCAAAATATTGCTAAAGATGGCCGTTTACATATATTTTTATATATTAAAAAAACCGCATGGGTAAACCTGAAGTCCTGAACTGTAAAACAGGCTCTTACCGTGAGCACTTCACCTGACTGATTAAAGTCAGCGTAACCCAGCAAATCCTCTTCGCATTCCTCAAAAGATGAAGCCGGCGAGAGGCCGCTTGAGGACGAGTTGGAGAGTTTTCTGAGCGCCAGGGACGAGGCGGGGGAGCCGCTGAGCCCGCTGTCCGAGCAGATGGACTCCTCGTCAGGGTGGCGATGGGAGCAGGAGCAGGGTCCGCGGGGGCTCTGCTCGCACTCGCAGGTCACAACCAACTCGGGGACCGCGACACGAGCGCGTCTGGAGAGCTGCTCCTCTGGATGGTTGTGCTGGGTTTCACCCATACCCACGCAGGGGGCAGGGGTATCGGGCGTTTTAGTCATCACGCGGCTTAAAGATCAAGATCATTGAGGTTGTTGATGGGTTTAGCCAGATTAGGGCGCGTAACCGGCTCGCGCTAGGCACCGCCGCCGCTCCTTGTGTGTGACGCGTCGCTTGGATGCAAAAATAAAGCAATATTGGGCCAATACTTTAACGCTTCAGGGGCTTTGGATGCATAATGTTAATGTATGAAAATAATCACTTGAAAATGTAGATTCTGCAGGTATTAAAGAACTAAAATGCTTATGGGTCTTTCTGCGATTTTGGAAAATGTGTCATTTGCTGAACGCTGTTAAAGCGTCGCGTGAACAGGCTGCAGTTTTACCCCGCCCACCTTTCCTTAAAGCAACAGAGCCAAACATGAAGAGGTCAAACACATGAAATCAGATTTACAGCGCCACCTAACCGGTGGTAGACGACGTACTTTAAAGGGACAGTTCACACAGAAATGAATAATGCTCGTAGCACTCACACACTGCATTCACACTAGCAGCAAATTTGTAGCTGCCTGTCGCCCTGAAGGGACTTGCGTAGTGGTCACTTGTCTCTGGTTGTCGCTCGTAGTGTGAATGGGGCATTGGACTATCCAAGATGTAGGTCAGTTTTGTTTTTTTTTATATAAAATACAGGCAAACCTACATACCTGCCTGTATGGTTTATGGCCGCTCAAATTGACGTTAATCATTGACTCACATTTTAGAAATCTTTTTAAAAAGTATTTTTATTTCAATAAAATTAACATACTTTATTGTTGTTCAAATGTTTTTTATATGAAAAAGAATTCAAGGTAATTTTGTGGCACCACATTTTAGTACCACAAATACTTAATTAGTTAAATGGACTGTACTTCATGGCAGATGTTAATCCATAGACAAACATGGTGTTTTTATACCAACAAAGGTTTCAAAGTTCTGCCCATATTTCCACATCTAAAAAATTTTATGTTTAGATTTTTCTAAAAAACTAAATTTGGTGAGCTCACATTAACAATTAGAGACCTCAGTAGAAATGGAAAAATAACAGTTAAATGGCCACATTTTAGGCAAATTTATTTATCTGTTCCATTATATAATTTCAAAGCGTCTGTCAAGAATAGACATAAACTGCAAAATTATTTTATATAAAAAGCTTTGCTTTTAAGAATCACAAAATTTGAAAGCATCTAAAACAGACATAAAACATATACACTAATCATATTAAAAAACAACAACAACAACAATGGTCAAAAAGCACTAATTCAAAAACATACACAGGAATGCATTTTAAAAAACAAACAAAAAATATATATCCTGAGGTCATACTTTTTGGACACTTTTGGTTTTCTTCAAGTCTGATATGGCAACAGTCTCAAAACGCCCCGTCACAAAGCCAGTGTAACTGCATTTTGAGCCAAGCCCAAAGTTACATTAGAAATAGAGAAAACAAACAGCATTCGAGTTTCATTAGTAAAATAACTACACAATGTTTGAAAGAATTGATTGTCCAGGTTATTCAGTCTCAGTTTTTTGTGCAAAATGCCTAGATCCGCATCTCAGTCCATTGTGATTAATTAGTGTCCTGTGTCGAGGTCCCGCATGTAGTCCTGCAGGGCCTGAAGTCGAGCGTCAATCTCCGAGAGGTCAGCACCCGTGTCCATAGATGTGTCTGAATAAGAAAGATTTACTTAGTTGACACTTATATTCTAGTAATTACTATTCTAATTGTTAGATGCATAAACCATTAAATGTGAAATGATTTGCTACCTCCTGCTCTCATTCTTTGTGCCGGGGTGCTACACATTGGTTTTTTGCTAATATGCCTTCCTCTGGACTAGAAAAGAAATTACCATTACTGGAGACTTAATCTTTACACGCATTTAGACCTAAACAACATAATGATTCATATTGTTACTCACCACAGCTGGACCATTATACATCAGTTTCCTTCCTCTGCAAAAAAATAAATGCAAGATTATAACAGTTTTGCTTGCTCACCAAGACAACATGCATTTGATACAAAATATAGTACTGAAAAGTACTGGGGGAAAAAAGCTTTTTAGCCACCAGTCTTTAGTGTCACATGATGCTTTCTATAACCATTCGAATAAAATATTTTACATTTTATAAAAAAATTTTAATAAATCTTTTTAAGCCATTTAATGATTTTTATATTTACATAATTTTTAGGTCACATAAAACGTACATCTTTAATATTCTTCTACAACTCTTACTATCTATGTTGAAAACAGTAAAAGCCATATGTTTCTACAATTTATTAAATAGAAAGTTTATACAAGAAGCACAAGAGAAGTTCACAAGACACATCCACATTCAAACTAGAAATATTTTGTAAGATAAGAAATAAGTTTATGGTCACTTTTCAATAAAATGCAAGAGTATGAAATTCTCAAAAAAAAAAATTATATAAAAGATAAATCAAATGGTTTAATGACTTTTAACTTAGTCTCAAAATCTACAATAACAAAAACAGGATGATTATATTATTTAATTAATGGGAAAGACTGCTATTACTGTGGGTTAGACCGTGCTATACTGTTGAGGCAAGTGTCCTGAATTAATGAATCAGCCAACTGACATTTAACCCTGCCAACTTATACATGCCTAACAAAGACACTGTGTTTATTGACTTACCTGCTATTTAGAGGCTTCGCGAGCTCTTCAAACTCCGCCACTGATCCTTCAGAAGAGCAGCGACTCCTCCGGCTCTCCACAGACACACTCCTGCCCCTGCCAGCACTTCCTGCCCTCATGAGCTGAGGAACGGGCTCTCTGGAGCGTGAACGGCCTCTTTCCATTAGAGATGGCGAAGCCAGCATGTCCCTTCGAATCTTCCTCTGACTGTTGGAAACAAAAACAGATCTCAAGTATGTCTGCGAAGGTAGGAAAAGGCTTCAGTTGACTAGTCAAACAGAGATCAGACTTTTATTCTTTTATCCGTCCGATTCCCAAAAAAAAATTATCCTACAGACTGACGGATTAAAGTGGATTCATGCAAGGGACAAAGAGAGGTAATGGTTCACACCTTTCAAAGTAAACCGTATTCCTGTTCACAGAGAGGGCATTGCTTGTAGGAAAAAAGACAACAAATAAAACAACACAAAACAGCAGAAACACAAAAAGATAGAAATGAACGTAAACTGAAAAGGTAAAAGTGTCCTACCTCTTCAGTTCTGCCTCTTTTTGGCGCCGTTGTCGGTCTTGGATGTAGGCTGTAGGGTCAAACCGAGGCACACGTGACCCTATTGTGGGACAAAACAAAACTTGAATCAGATTGAGCCCAAGAACAAAGCCCCTACCGTTTCTTTCTCTACTTTTACCATAAAGATACAGGGTGTACATTGTTCTGAACAGCTTTTCCTGTGAAAGGTTTACCCTTCAGAATAGGGAAAGGTTGTTCTGTGGAATTACCTCTGCATCATTGGTTATAAATAAAAAAAAATCATCATTTGACAAATCACAAATTACCAGAAAGGTCTGACAGACACCATTCCATATTTGGTGTCTGCTTTGTCATAGAAGTGATATTCTGACAGAAATGTATTATTAGTGATAGGACTGAATACAAAGATGCAACCAATATGGATGTGAACTGGTGGCTATTTTTGGTTTAGCACCTAAACTCAGAGCCAAAAATCTAAAATGAATAATTTGAGAATTTTGTACAATTTGATATCAGCTTACAAATTTTGAATTGTAACTTGGTTAGACATTGTTCGATACCATTCAAATTTTGTTTTAAAACATTAAATTTCATTATTTTGTTTCAGGATAAAAATGCTCCCTGTCCAGACTGCCATTTTTTTATTGCGTTTCAGAAAAACAATCCACATTATTCAGCCTAAACCACTAGATAGATGACCACTCATGCTCACTGCGCATGTATATATATGTACTTGCCATCTATGGCTTGTGTAATGGTCATATGAGAAAAACTTGGACCAGTCAGGTAAGGATACGCATTAATTCAGAAGACTGAGATACAGTAGTTGATAGCTGCACCTCTATTTATAAGTCTTTAGCATTCAAAAACACATTAACGGCCCATTAACCCCTTTGGTTTGGATCAATCCAAGATTGTTCTCTCATTCTGAAGTGTCATTCAAAGTTAGATTTATCCCAAGCAAATTCAAAGAATGAACTTGTGTAATGTCATAAAAATCTGACCAAAACCGTTGTTTGGAAAAAAGGTTTTGTTGTTTGCGGTCTGAAATGGCTTTCCAAAGAAACCTTTGCAGAAAAGCTTTATACTTTCAATTAATATCTTTGAACTGCTAACTTCCATTGGTCTGTGTTGATTTGTAGAAAAGGCAGGTGTGGTTGATATGGAAATCTTCTCTCATTCATTTAATCCGCATTGCTATTAGCAGATGTGTTCTTAACTGCTGTATTCCCAGCAATGTGAATTTAACTATACATTTTCTTTGTTTATATAAAGAAAAGCGTGCAGCACATTTAATTTACATATTCATCTAAACTTCCGTATCAGCAGTAGCGGCCATTTCAGGATGTTCAGTAAAAATTTCAAATGGCTTTTTACCTCTAAATGACAAAAGAAACAAGATGTTCGCTATGAGTATATTGCAGCCTTTCATCTTTACTCATTTACCTGTTGGAGACGGCGAGGGTCTTGTGATGCAGTTCCTAGACCCTGAAGAGTCTGCCCTCCTAACTCTCTCCTCTGACCTTCTACCCCTGTCCTCCATCCTCTCCCTCGACCCAGAGCGTGCTCTTCCACCAACACGGGTCAAACTGCGCTCTCTGGATAAAGAACGATGAACCACACCATCACCTCTGAGTCCACTTCGGTCAGACATGACTGGAGTTGCTCGACTGTCAAAGTAGATGGGAAAATCAGATGATTAACATGTGCTCCAAAAAATGCAACATTTTCATTAAAAAAATAAATAATTCATCTTACCCACGTCGTAACAAGGCCAACTCAGTGGTCAGACTTTTAACACGTATTCGAAGAGCTCGTTCGGAGGCCCTGAGTTCCTCTAACTGCCGACAAGAGTCAATTTGAATATTTTAATGCTTTGGATGGTCAGTTTGTCTATCTCATAACTGTACAAATGTAATGTGTACACTGACCTGTTCCACCAGGAGGCGCTGTTCCTGGCTCTTTTTGATTGCAGAGCGCTGGCTTTTTGCCCTTTCCTTCAGCAGCTGTTCTTCCAGGCTGTGAACTGCCTCTCTGAGCCCACGAGCCCCAGGAGCAGATCCAGACCCCACCATCTGCAGACGATCCAGAGCTCTGGCCAAGGCCTCTTTTTCATCTCTCACCAAAGCCAACCTGATCAAGCGCACATAACATAATAAAAGCATTTTGCAAAGTGGCTTTTACACTTTGTGGATGAAATGTTAAAATGTTTCGTGATTTTATAATAGGCAAAAATTTGGTGGATTTAATTTGTAAAATATAAATTCAACCCAAACGTATAAAATCTCAAATTATGAAGTTTTTTTTATTCTGAGTTCAGACTACATTATATTTTTGTCTGTTATGATGGTAACTTTGTCAAATGATTCAAAATTCACTTGCAAATTCTTTGTGTTGTTGACATAAACATGTCAGCCTGTTATGCTTTATGACCAAACATCACTTGCTGTTTTCAACAACGTTCAATGACAAGAGTGCAAACTATGGCTAATGGCTAAATAAATGGCTAAAAAATAGGGGACACCACACTGTAAAATTTCATCTAGCAGCAACATTTCTACCGTT
>CAIGQW010052715.1:4506466-4540886 GCA_903798125.1 Danio choprae | reverse complement strand
TATATGGTGTCATGGCTGTGCAATAATTTTTTTGTTGTTGTTATAATGGAAGTCAATGGGGGCAAAAACAGCCACCAACATAATGAATGGGTAGTAGATAAGTCAAAATAAGGTTTGTCACCAAAAATCCTTCCATTTGCTGAAACACAGAGAAAGTTGTGGCCAAATTAACTCAAAATGAAAACATCCCCAAGAGCACACAAGGGTTAACTACTCAGGTGAGTAAATGACAGTATCAACATTTGTGGTGATGATTTTTGGTTAAATGTATCCAAGACTCACCATCCTGTTCTGCCAGCCCAACCAGAGACACAAGCAAAGCACACAAAAGCCAGACCGACATGACAGAGTTCAGAAGCTTCTGCACCAGTAATGGCTCACCCGTGTCTCCATTAGCAATTAAGCCTGCCAAGGAAAACAAATCATTTTAACAATCATCTAATAATGTAGAAATGGAAATAAGTGATCTTTCTTCCCTAAAGGGTTTTAATTTACAAGTAACAAAGATAACAAAGTGGAAGGAGAGAGAGAGATGTAATGCAGTCATCAGGACATGATTTACCACAGACTTAAATCTGAAATTCCCACGAGTATGTGCACTTCCCGACATGCTTCTTTCAAATCAAAACTAGATTGTTTTGTTGATTTTTGTTATTTGAGAATTAACCTAAACTCATTTGTGATTCAGGCACAAATTGTATTTTATTTGGCCCATAAGACCAAAAAATTTGTTACTATGATGCAAATCATGCAATTATTAAAATCTATTTGGAAAATTCAGGCCATTAAGAAACAATCTTGGTGCATTACTACTACACCAAAAAAAAAAAAAAAAGAAGATTTTTGCTGCTTGTTCAAACTACTTATTGAAATGAGTTGAATCAACGCAGTTCTTGAGTTTTTTGGACGGACAACTTGATTGTTTTCTTTTTAGTCCACTTAAATTTGTAAAAAGATTAAGTTAACTTAATCGATTTGTGTTCTGACAACATGAAGGAATTGTTTGTAACCCAGGAGTTTTTACAGTGTACACTCAAAAAATTATTTTTGCTGCTTGTTCACACTATTTATTAAAATGAGTTGAAGTTCTTGAGTTTTTAGGGGGGACAACTTAATTGTTTTATGTTCAATCCCCTTAAATTTGTAAAAACAATTAAGTTAACTTAATTGAATTTGTGTTGTGACAACATGAAGCAATTGTTAAATTGGAACCCAGGATTCTTTTACAGTGTAGAGAAGCTCAGCATTTATTGTAGATAAAACTATCATCAGTAGAGACTATGAAATGAGTAAACAGTAAACATAAAACTTAACCGAATAGGCTTTTTTCTACACACATTGGCCACTTTTTTGGGTTCGACAGCTCAACCAAAAAGATTCACCCTCAATCCAAACCTGTTTCAATTTTTTTGTTGAAGAAAAAAAAAAAAGAGTATATTTTGAAGAATGTTATAAACTGGTAACCATTAACATCCTGTAACGCCCGGAGGGCAGAGGATAACAAGACGAGAGGGAGACGGAGAGACATTACAAAAACGGGTTTATTAAACACTTACGGGAAACATACACTGGATGCGGGAAGACAGGACGAGACCCACACGAACCAAAATACCGGACCACAATGGACACAGACGAAAGGGTATATATGGGTGACAGATTGATTACACAGATGACACAGAAAGGATGAACACAGGTGGAACAGATTAACAATGACGGTGGCGGGAGAAAGACAAGGCACGTGACGACAACAAACGATGACGCGGACGAACACTGACACATCCATAGTAAGAAAAACAAATAAAATGGAAGTCAATGGTTACCGGTTTCCAACATTTTTCTAAATATCTTCTTTTGTGTTCAACAGACGAAAGAAACACAAACATGTTTGCAACAAGTCAAGGGTAAGTAAATGATGAGAGAATTTTCAGTTTTGGGCAAACTATCGCTTGAACACAAATATCTGTATCATGAAGATGTGGTTGAGATGATCTGCTGATGTGTAAATCAATTGGTGATTTAAGTGACTTTTAATGTGGCTTGGTTGTTGGTGACCAGATGGGCTGGTCAGAGCATTTCAAAAACTGCTGATAAGCTGGATGTGCATTTTCATGCACAACCATCAGGGTTTACAGAGAATGTCACAAAAAGAGAAATTATTTAACGCATACTCTTGGATGAGAATGTTATTCCAGAGGTTAGAGGAGAATGGCTGAACTGGTTCAAGCTGATAGAAAGGCAGCAGTAGCTCATACAATCACTTGTTACAATCGAGGTCTGCAGAAGAACATCTCTAAACAAACGACACATCAAACCTTGATGCAAATGAGCTACAACTGCAGAGGAAAAGCACAGTGGGCAGCAGATAACCAAATCAGACACGCATGCCCGGTTTGATGAGCCTCAGTTTTTGCTGTGACATTCATGCATTGATCTGTCCTGCCTTGTATCAAACGTTAATGCTGGTGGTGTAATGTGTAAGGGATATATTCTTTGCAAATTTGGGGCTCCTTAGTACCAATTTAAAGGATAGTTTTCACAAAAATCAAACTATGGTGACTATTAAACTCACCATCAAGTGGTTCCAAGAATTTTTCAGTTTCTGTTGAACGCAAAAGAAGATATCCTGAAGAAAGCAGAAAACCTTGAACCACTGACCTCCATAGGAAAAACAAATACTATGGAAGTCAATGGTTTTCAGCTTTCTTCAAACTATCTTCTTTCATGTTGAACAGAAAAAAGAGAAAAGAGAAACTTAAACAGGTTTGGTACAAGTGAACGGAAAATAAATGAGAAGAATTTTCATTTTTGGGCAAACTATCCCTTTAAACACTGTTTAAAAGTCACAGCCAATCTGAGTTTTCTTGCTGACAATGTCCAGCCCTTTATGACCGCAGGTACTCATTTTGTGATGGTTACTTTCCAAATGCAATGTGTCACAAAGCTCAGATCATCTTAAGTTGGCAGTGAGATCACCGTACTCGTGTTTCATTACAATAGAGCATCTTTTGGTTATGATGTAGTAATTTATCGCATGTATAGTTCAAATCTTGTGAAACTGCATAATGCTATCATGTCAAACTGAACAACAACTTCTAAAATATTTCCAGATGAACCTTATTGCATACCATGAAGAATTGAGGCAGTTCTGGAGATACAGGGGTCAACCCTGATTCTAGAAAAGTGTACCTAATAAAGTGACCATATTCATTCATTCATTCATTTTCATTTCGGCTTAGTCCCTTTATTTATCTGGGGTCGCCACAGCGGAATGAACCACCAACTTATCCAGCATATGTTTTACGCAGCGGATGCCCTTCCAGCTGCAACCCATCTCTGGGAAACATCCATACACACCCATACACTATGGACAATTTAGCTTACCCAATTCACCTATACCGCATGTTTTTGGACTTGTGGGGGAAACCGGAGCACCCGGAGGAAACCCCCGCCAACACAGGGAGAACATGCAAACTCCACACAGAAACGCCAACTGACCCAGCCGAGGCTCGAACCAGCGACCTTCTTGCTATGAGGCGAACGTGCTACCCACTGCGCCACTGTGAGGCCCAGTGACCATATTATTCCCTTAAATTAGGCCCACAATGAAATGGAATCTGTGCACGCAGAAATCCTCAGATTTTTATCCCATCATGGAGTCTATTTATTTACTTGTGTAAATGTTCATTCATTCATTTTCATTTCGGCTTAGTCCCTTTATTAATCTGGGATCATCACAGCGGAAGGAACCGCCAACTTATCCAGCATATGTTTTACGCAGCAGATGCCCTTCCAGCTGCAACCCATCACTGGGAAACATCCACACACAATCCTTCACACACATACACAACGGACAATTTAGCTTACCCAATTCACCTATACCGCATGTCTTTGGACTTGTGGGGGAAACCGGAGCACCCGGAGGAAACCCACGCCAACACGGGGAGAACATGCAAACTCCACACAGAAATGTGTAAATTTATATTAATTAAGTTTTTAAATGAATTTCAGTAATAATATTGAGTAATATAAAAGTGTTCATTTGATTTATTTACAATACAGTTTGTTTGTAAAGTAATATTTTCTGTCTTTTAGTGGAGATATTATATGAGAGACTTGCTTTGTTTACCAAATAAGTAGATCTAGATGGATTTGCATTGTAAACATTAAATAAAAGCTAAAAAGCTATTATTTTTTATGTCATATATTACGTTTTAGTTATGATACTCCAAAAATAATTCCGCATGAATCCACAGATGTTTTACAAACTTCTCCGCCGAAATAGCAAAAAATGTCTGCAGATTCTTTCTGGCCCTGCCCTAAATATGAGTTAAACTTCATTTTTACTCTTATAACAGAAATATCCATTTCAGTCCATTTCAGGTGCGTTGTTGTCACGAAAAATGACTTAGAAGCCATTGAATGTAAAAACTGTAATATTATTATCGCTTTCAGTGAGGATTTCAGTAACCATATTCCTTGTATTTAAAAATGCGAACCAACGTGGTTTTAATGGTTCGCGAGTTGATCTTGCGGTGTACAGAGAAATATTAGTCATTTGGGACATGCAATAGCCATTATTTACAAATAAGTCATACTTATTCAAACAGGAAATAATGAAATATGGTTCAGATTAGTTACAAGTATTTAGATTATCATAACTATATTAAATTAACTGTTTATAGAAAGAATACATCATAAAATAAATAAGAAAACTAATGAGGGAAACGAAGAAAACCTCTCTCTGAAAAGCACGTAGACTATACGTCACTAAACACATTTAAGTAACTTAACACGTCAACAAAAAAAATGTATGTGTAAGGTATTTGTAAAGGTATGTGTCATAAAGAACATTAAACTACAGAAAAACTTTTCGTGAGAGGTTGAATGAGAATAAACACTCACCTGTTTGAAATGTTGACAGTCTGGTTGTATGTCGATTAATCCACTGTGGTTGACCTTCAATTATTTTCGCTCGCAGGTAAACATATTAAACATACACGAGCTAATTTTATCGAGCAACAAGTAAACCCTTTAGGAGCAGATGTGTGAGAGCGTGCGATGGTGGGAGGATCTTAATGGAAACGTGCGGGAAGTTACGAGCGTCACTGGGAATGAAGAACAACAAGTTTATTATCTTGTTATTATCAGCAGCGCCTCGTCGGATGTTTTACGCGGTAAAATCTCTCACAGTACAGTATTTTATATGTATTTTTATTTTACCATTTATTCACCCTCAGGTGGTTCCATAAACTTTCTTCTGTTAAAAACTAATGTACAGTACATATTTTGAGAAATCTCAAAATAATAATATGTAGGTCCATGGCAATTGGATATATCTCAATTAAGCACAACTTATGTACTAGGTAGCCTACTTATTTAGATACCAGTACATATTTAAAAAGGACTAAAACCTATTCTTTAGACACTTTTTAAAAATATACTATTTATTAGACATTGTTCTTATTATTACATACCAGTATGGTACTTATTCTTTAGACACTACTTCCAAATCCAAAAAGATACTAGTACTTATTTTAATAGAGACGATGTTGTTACAAGTAACTCCTCTTGGCATTTTACTGAGATATAAACTCAATTTGAGTGATTTATTCCAGTTGTGACTACTAATAGCCTACTAGCAGCTATTCATTCACTTGAGTCTAGTACTTTTATACATCTATTATTAGATACTCGTACATATACAACAAATACTTTTTTTTTTTTTTTTAAATCACTTACTACTATTTATTTATTAGATACTACTATTTAACTGGGCTACTAGATACTACTACTTAATCCTCAGTTTCTACCTAAAAGATAACAGAAATGTATTAAATATTAATACTTAGTTCTAATATCTTATCGAAATAGAATTGTCCTAACTTACCCCTGCTTAGCGCCACCCCTGGGAAAGAGTATCTAATAAATTATGATAACTAGTGCTAGTACATAATGAATAACTAAAGTACGCAAAAAATACATAAAGAAATAAGCTTATTAGCAAGCAGCTAATGAATATGTAGCAGCATTTAATGCAAAGATCAAACAGGTAGTAGCATAATAATTGGTACTATTATAATTTTTGTGTTTAATAGAAGAGAGAACGTCAAACAGGTTTGGAACAAGTGGACGGTGAGTACATGATGACAGAATTTCAATTTGGTGGTGAACTGTCCTCTTAAATATGTGTATCTTAAAAGAAGTAAACACTACAATTGTATTGGTAATAAAAATAAATAAATTTTAAAAATGTTTAAAAAAAAGGACACAAGGGAGAGCATTGTGTACAATGACAGGCTGTTCTATGGAAAGCAGCAGATGCCATTCCGTGTATATGCAATTGTGTATATGCAAATTCTCAGTTTAATGGTTTGAAAACTTTGACCAAGAAACACACAACAACATTTTAGAATAAGAAATGATGCAGATAAGAAGTGAGTCAAGGAAAAGGTTTATTTTTTTTTATCATGGATGCATCCCTTTCATCAGATTCTCAATGCCCCCCAAAACACATTATATTATACAAGAAAGCTCATAATTAAGGAAACATTATAAGTATGTACAACAGTTTTAGACGTTTTTTTCCTTCAGGAAAAATATAAATAACACTTCTTGCATCAGTCTCTGCAATTTCATTATTAAACGGTGCCTTGGATTTTATACAGTGTTCTGCAAAATCATGAGTGCACTTAAAAGAAAAGAAACATCACTAAAAGGTGCGATTAGTTTTAGTTGAACAATGAACAAATGTACATTTAAAACATATGCATGATGGTGATGGAGAAACAAAATCCATTTGAAAATACTTGTTACCAACTTTATTATTACCAATTCCAAAAATTCATTTAAAAAAACGATCAATTTAACACTGGAAAGTGACCCACAGAGAAATCCTGGAATATTTTCACCGTATATCCTCACAATCCTGAAAATAGTTGCGAAATTATCAAGGATTTATTTGTAGTCGTTCAAAATACGTCAGTGGCTTAATTATTGTTCAATGTCCAGCCAGTTAAAACAGCATCGTCTCTATATGTACCACTCCATACAGCACTCACACTTCTTTCATGTCTATCCATTATACTGCAGATAGGGATCAGAATCCACACGCACTTAAATCTTTCTCAGAAGCTTTAAGGGAAATACTGTGGCAACTACTATCATCATTATTATTGCTGGCCTCATCAGATACGTTAGCTTTCACAATACGTTAAAAAAAAGGATGTTGAACCCTGATGCTTAATTCAAAAGCCAAGGCAGGCAAAGGCAGATTTATTAGTTTATAGAATAAATAAAACAAGAAAAAGGGCAAATTCATTCATTATAATAGGGTTAAAACCAATACAAATAAGGCGAAACATATTAAAGCTGCCTAAAAAACATAAATGGTCCAGCCAAGAGAATGAATTGATCGTCGTATCTTCAATAACAAGTCAGCTGTGCATACGGAATTAACAGGCACATTGCATAGAAATAATTGAAATATGAATATCAGACTTATACTTAATGGGGATGTTAACTATTTTTGTTTATGTTTTAATGCAGCGCTAAACTACATTCATTAAAAACATTTGCTGTCATAAATATTGATGAATCATAGGAGTTTATGAGCAAATTAGAGCATTTCTTGTCAGTTTATTAAATGTAATTTTTTTTTGCCTGTTCAAAAACTCATAACCACATTTAGGTTAAAACGCATATTAATAGCCATCCAAAGTACAAAAGTAGGTTCCATAGTAAATATTGTAAAATATGCCGGGGAATCTTTTTAGTTTATTAATGCTTCAGCAATTAATGCTAGATAGAGGACACTTTCTGAAAGTAATATTTCAACATGTACTTCTATGTATTTGGTTATAATCATCAATACTTGAAATGGAGAAGAGTAAAACTGAAAAAAAAAATGTAATGCAGTGATGAAATGCGCTTTACCTTCCTCTTTTGATGTACACTGACTGACAAACATAACAATAGACAGTTTAACCCTGGCTAAAAGTAACGCAAAAGGGACTGCGACAATGAAACAATAAATAAGTAAATAAATAAATAAATATCTTGCGGATTTCAAATATCAGGGTTTTTCTTTTTTCTTTTGGATCTTTCACTTCAGAGGTCAGTTAAGAAAGTTACACAATAACACGATAGAGTCACTACCTTATGATTGTGTAACAATACCATAAAGCACACGTACACAGTTTCTTGGGGATGGCTATGTGCTAAGTTAAGAATTGAATGCGTTTGAATGATTAGAGGAAAAAAGAAAAGAAAAAAAGCTTTCATGAGTCAGGTACAGAAGTGAAATGAAAAACTGGCAGTTGCTCGTTATTATTAGTTATTAATGATGATTGTCTTATATAGCAAATCATCCCCAGGAATAAAGCTGTGTGTTTGCTCAGCCTGCTTGCGAAAGAAATGTCTTCATATTCTTAAAACAACCAAAATTAGTAGCAAAAAAAAAAATCCAAAGCTAACAGCCGGAATGTTGTAGTGTTGAGGGATCCATTTAGAGCAAAAAAATTGTAAAAAATTTTTTTTACGTGCAATCAGACGGATAGATCCTTTAAAGAAGGAAATTGGTGACTGAACGGAACTGACGGAAGATAAATAAACTTCCTAGAGAGTCTTCTTTCTTGCTTGTTTTTGAAATACAATTTTGACTGACTCGCAGTTCAAATATTGCGTGCTCCACTTTCCGTTCGAGGCTATATATTTCATAACTGTCAGTCACAAGGATTATTTGGTTACAAGATCCACTGTAGAGCATCTGTGTAGAGTGTATTTGTTCAAAGTTTGTTCTCTTAATGTACCGGCTCTTTCTTTCAGTGGAAACGGCATCTCTCTCTCTCTCTCTCTCTCTCTCTCTTTCAGTCGATACATGTCTGCCCCATAGCCCTAGTCTCTTATTGCATTTTCATTTTAAGTGCATGTTCAGGCCGAGGAAATGGATTGGCGAAGAGTCTTACAAACGTCTCGAGGATCATGGGTCTGATGGAAGATCTACTGTGGTAGACTTCTTGGGCATCGACAGAATGCTTGCGGCTTCCTCGTACATCTACAAAATACAGAAATACTATTACAACACGCAAGGTGAGTACAGGAAAAAAAATGTTGAAAATAAATATTATGCCATTCTGATGAAAGACAACATATATAGTTTCATAATTTATGAAATTTATATTGTTTTAGCATCGATAATGCAATGTGTGTATCCGTCATATCGCAGGATGTGCAATGGTGAGTTGGGATTATTGTTCAGTCACAGTTCAGAACACAAGATTTGTGGAAACACTGCAGAGTTGAACCATAATAGAGTGAAAGTTTATCATACGCATGTGTTTTTAAGGCCCGTGAGTGTGGTAGCATTTTTAAGAGAGTTTAAAGCATTCAAGTACAAGAAATTGTATCGTTTTGTAACTTTTATAAAGACAAATTGTATTTAATTATTTATAATTTGATTATTCAATGTCTGTATCTGAATGCTGTTAGACTCCTCTAACAGCAAGACAAAGACAAAGACAAAGAGAAAGACAAAGCACTGTTTATTTCACTTTTACCTGTGATCTATTGTATTTATATGCGTTTAATTTGTTTATTATATTTCATGCATGATTCTCTTCCCTAAAAAATCATCCCAATCAAACTAAAATTATTATTTGTAAATAGAGCTACTTAAGTCATCTGGACAGACTGTATTCATATTACAATATATAAATTGCAAAAAACAAAATGTCAGACTTTTCCAATATCATGCAACACTAAAAGACTATTTATGATGCTAATAAGATGTTTTTTACACAATGAGTATCTGGATGAGTTTTGGAGTTTCATTTTCAGAAAAACTTGGGGTTATGTGACAAATGTTTCATTTGTATTACCGGAATGAACTGAACATCTTGGAAGAGTTCCTGGATGAAGCGTCTTGAAGCCAGTCTAAACATGCAATGAGCCAGCAAGTACGAAACTTCAGAATAGAGGCAGATATCATCAAACGCATAGGGAAACTTTTCCTTAATGCTGCAAAGCAAACAAATCAAAATGTCAGAATGAAAAAAACTAAAAACATGTTTTAACTCTCAGGGATAGTTCACCAAAAAGTTAAAACTCCGTTATCATTTACTCACCCTTCACTTGTTCTAAACCTGAGTTTCTTCTGATGAACACAAAAAAAGATACTTTGAAAAATGTTTACCACTGACTTCAATATTTTTGTCATCCTACTATGGATGTCAATGGCTACTGGTCAGCAATATTCTTCAAAATATCCTCTTTTGTGTGCAATAAACAAAGAAAACTCACAATGGTGAGTGAAATTTTACTTTTAGGTTAACTGTCCCTTTAAGGTGTACTTTGCCTCCATTTTCCCTTTTTTATAAAAATAAAAAATAAAAAAGATACCACTCCACATTCCCTCAGGAAAATGACCAAATGGGTCAAACCAAAGTTATATTCAGCCAAAGAGGGTCTCAGCGAAATCAATATTTCTTTCAATTATTGTTTAAAAAATGAATAAACTGTGGAATTCAAATCATCAATGCTTACGTGAGGAGTCCGGTTTCGTTCCCTTTAGTGCCCACTGAGGAGCTCAGGTTGATGACCAGCCGAAGCACCTCCTTCCTGAGAAGAACCCTACAGGCCGGAGCATCTTCTGGAATGTTTTTCACCCCTGCCAGAAAGAAAATATGCACAGCCAAACAATTTACTCAACCTGCACAATATGAAATGCTTGTGACCGAATTTGTAGTCTGAAGGATTGCCCACCAAGAACAAGCTCCGTGCTGCGAGTGCTGCCACCAGAGCCCTGAGAGACGGCGTCGCTACAGCCCGACACTCCAGAGTACTTAGACTGAGGCATCACTTCAAGATTGTGTATAGACTGATTGCACCATTCAGAGAATGTAGCATCAGGATAGTCTGAAATAAGGTTGAAAAATCAAGAATCCAAAGTAAGTATATAAATAGATGACTAGAGGAGGAATATTTTACGATGTCTGGTCCCACTTTACCTTTCCAAAAATAAACATTCGGTCAATAATTACTCACCCTTGTGTCATTTCAAAACCACAGAGATCTTTGTTCATCTTCAGAACATTTAAGATATTAAGATAAGGGCTCTCTCATTCTCCTTAGGCAGCAATGCTCCTGACCAAATGCTCCCAGCAAAGTCCAGGAAGGTACTAAAAATATCTTCAGTGGTTCAATCAGAACATAAAGCTATAAGAATACTTTTGTGTGAGCTAAAACTAAAACAATGGCTTTATGCAATAGTTTCTTCTTCTCAGCGTCAGTACATTGCGCACATACAGGAGAGCACTGTGCATTGATGTATGCCCATCAATATGGATGCCCATGTGTGACTTTGTTGATTCTGTTTGAAACAAAGCACAGTTGCATCTGAAGTAATACGTCAGCAGCTCAACCAAGCTCTACACACAAACAGAACACATCACTCTTGTGAATGTGTGCCCTGACATTGATAAGAAGAAACTGTTGTTATAAAGTTGTTATTTTTGTTTTATGTGCACACAAAGGTTTTCTCGTAGCTTACAGTCAGGAGGCATACGGTCTGTTCTGAGGATGCTTTTTGGTAATTTTCTGGACTTTTCCAAAAGTCCAGTTGTCCTGGTTTCGTTGTCTATGAAGGATGAGGGAGCTCTCAGATTTCTTGTAAAATATCTTAATTTGAATTTTGAAGATGATACGAAGGTCTCAGGGGTTTGAAATGACACGAGGCTGTGTAATTAACAGTATAGTTAAATGAATAAAATCCTTTAAGGCAAGACCTAATAGGCGAATAGGTATAACTAATAGTAAACACCATAGTTCCAAAGTTGAAAACATTTTTATTACAAGTTATCTAAAATCCTACATTTAAATGTGATTAATTATTGACAAATATGATTTTAATTAAAAGTATGCTATTTGGCAAACATTTGACCATTGGATGAAATCAAGTTGAAAATTCTTGCTTCATTTTCTTGACATACTGCAGAAGGCGTCTCTTTTGTCAAACCATAGTTCCAAAAATAAACAACAAAACCTGGATCATACCTGTGCGGCTTTGCGTGGCAGAGTTTGTATTGCAGCCAAGCACGTAGAGCCCTGCACAGTAAAGACAGTTCTCCTCAGTGTGCTCCTGCAGGCCGGTCTCCTCTGCACCCAACATCTGATGCTTCTCCATACGGCTCACTGCAATTAGCTCTGTGATACTAAGTTGAGAGCGCAGAACAGAGTGCCTGGATGCTTCGCTTGATCCTGACAAAAGAACAGCATTTAGTCACTGAGTGGTGAGACACTACTGCTATTGGATTTGTATGCAGAATAACGGGCCACTGAAACAATATTCTGTAACCATTTTTGTCTTTACCATCTGCCTCGCCCGAGAAGAACTTTGCAGCCCGGTCCTCTGACGGTGGACTTTTCCTCTTCTGGAAGTATGGTGTGTCTTTAATCTAGGTAGCAACAAAAAGAAGTTACATTTCAGATAAAACCTTCATTCTTCCCTCTCTGTATTGGTTTTCAGTGTTGGTCAACCCAAAGACAAACCCAATGACAAACGTTTCAATACTTTTTCTTTCATTCCAGAAATCTTATATCATTCCAATTGGACAATTTATTAATAAATGGACTTTCAATAGACAGCTTTTTCACAAATTTTTATTTTTATTAGCTTTATTTTTCACCTATTTGAACTATTTCACTCTAATTTAGCCCTATTTTTTCACCTACCAAAAAAACAAATAACTTTAAAAAAAAAAAAAAAGAACATCCAAATTGGTAATTTCAAACATTTTATTTGGTTTCTGCCACTATAGGGCCCTATATAAATCAATGGAGACTCTATACAGAAGAAATAAACTGACTAATGTCCATAATTCTGTTTATATGAATACATTTATTCACATATATATATAAAGATTTAAAAAAATCTCCATTGCCCATTATGTCTATTGTGTGTCAAAATGCAACCAAAGTCAATAATTGTGCCATCTAAGAGAGGATTAGGATTGAATGGTATTTTCGTAATGACTGGTAAACATTTTATACCTATTGACTTCCTTTTTGAGAACTATTCCTATCCTAAGTGGATATGCATGTGACAATACACTTAAACCTACAGACGTCTTCTTGAAACAATTTAAGATTTATTTCATAGACGTTTCAATACAAGATGTTAACAAGATCACAGAACTGATAGTAACCTGGAACATGCTGTTGATGTCCATTGGCAGAGCAAGGCCAATGTAATCATCGGAACTGCCGTATGTGACACTGGACACCATAGAGCGCACTGAGGAGGAGCGCTGTAGAGACGTTTGACTGATAGGGCTTAGAAGATCCTCTTTATCCAGGGATGCAAAACTCAGAGCCTTGAGAAACCTGCACTCATATAAAAGGAAAAAGATCAGAGAGAATTGCCTGGAAGAAGCACAACATTGGAAGAGAGAAAAGGAATTCTGAAAACATTTTTGTTATGCGGTTTCTCTAATACTCAAGTTTTGATAGCAAATGATTGGTTGGTTTTTCAATGTAGGAACAAGCTGGCGAAATGTATTCTTAATTTCAGAAAGTGAGCAGCTGTTTGCCATTTGCTGCATCATCATGCAAGTATTGCACTGTAAGTCAAAACCTCTACATGCTTCTTGGATCAAATGTGGGAATACAACTAACATGGGAATCTGCTGGACTTGGTTCAAATCAGCAAACTACTTAAAGACAGGACATAGGTTAGCAAGTCTTTTTAAAACTACATACAATCAATGAGGGATGAAGAAAATTGGCTTTGTCCTACTGTGGGGAGGACTGAGGAGTCATGGTTGAGGAGTATTGGGTTAAGGTATGGCTGTGGGAGCACTAATGAGAAATGGAAAAAAGGGGCAAAACACGACGAAAAAGAAGCCAGGGTTTGCATTGTAAAAAAATGGACTGAAGTAGACGTTCAAAGTGAAAGAGGGGAACGTCAACCCTGGGGATGGTCCACGCACCGTGGCAGCAGACTTCTGCGATGGGGCCTGCTTGAACCTTGGCCCAGACATCTGAAGCGCTTTTTTGTACACCTGAGAGGGACCATCAGAAACAGACCACATTATTTCCAGAGGGGAGCAGTGATTTAAGGGGGATTTTGGGGGGTCATTTCCTTATTATGGATGGTAACAACAACATTAACGGGGAATTTTAGTGCTTGTTTCTTGTCTTATTTACATATTTCTAGCATGATATAACATTATGACCCTATCAAACTGATGTCTTTCAAAGCCGAATCACAAAAACAATATAAAAGTTAAAGGAATGGCTTCACTCCTACAGACTACTCTTAGACATTTTCATTGAGTCAGCACATCTGGGTATCACTGGAGTGGGACGATAATGACTGTGGATGCGTTTTGTGAATTTTGTGTAAAATAACCTCTGTGTAAACTGTAAGATCTGATGCGAAAGAGACAGTTATAGAGAGATGCAATGACAGACAAATGAAAGAGTTTCACACCATCTGCAGGTCCATCTGCTTTACCTGCGCGGTGTGAGTCTGGAGTCCAGGCTGCCAGTTTTCATGGTGATGGCATCCGTGAAGAGGACATCTTTGGCAGGCGAAGCAAGCGCCTCACTATGAGAAAGGGAGGGGTGGATACGTTGCTGCTGCAGTCTTTTTAGGGTAGCGTAGCCCAGTGCATCCCGAGGGCTGGTGTACATGAAGCTACAGTCTGTCAGGCTCAAGATGGTTGTGACTGAAGGCGATTTAAGGGACTGTGCTCTGCGGGGCAAAGTATGAGAGGAACCTGGGGGCATCAGCAGAACTGAGTTTGATTTGGAGAGAGTCAAGTGGTTGGACTGGGGTGTGAGAGAGTGAAGCGTTTTGACAGTTTGAGTGCTAATGACCGTATTGAGGCTAACACAATCCGTGTCTATGGTGGAAGAGTCCACACAACCTACAGTTTCTCTGGATGGACTGGAACTCATGGAGCTGATGCCACTGGTGGTCGTGTCTGTGTTGAAACTCTGACTTCGGCTTTTAAACTGAGCACCGTTTCCAGAGGTTGAGCCATCGCCGGCCAGCCTTTCTCGACTGGTTTGTTCACGGTGGGCATCTCCAACCCCTGAGCTCCGTTCTGCAGTTCTATTCAGACGTACCTCCTGCTCTCCAATACTAGATGTGCTGTCCTGAGTGTCCAATATCTTGTTTCCAACAAAAGAAGTCTCCAGACTAACGCTGGGGCTTTTTGGCAAATGTCCATCTGTAAATACAGGACTAAAGACGTCTCCCTGACCAGAAGAGAAGATAGAGGGCTCTGTGACTGTCCGTACCCTCCGGAGGCCTCCCAGAGTGGGCTCGCCCTGAAGTTTACTGCTACTGCCAGTGCCTTTGGGGTCACTGGTACTGCGGAGTTTCTTTCCGGAGAGGGAGATCAGGAAGCGGTTCCGGACAAGTCGGCTGGAGGCCAATATGGTGAAGGGGCTGCGGTCCTTTAGGAGTTTAGGTCGAAAGTACAGTGGCTGGTCTTCTGAAAGTTCAGAACTTTCCAACTTCTCATCATCCAGGATGTACATGCCTGAAAAAGAAGTCATTTGGGCAATCTTAACTAAATTAAATATACAGTGTGTGCACAAGTAACGTGTGGTTTGAGGCATGAGCCCAAGAAAAGCTTTTTTTCCCCAAGCCAAAGCTGTCCAAAGCATTTTCCATGTATTTTTGTGAGTCAGGCTTAACAGTCATCTAAAGCCAGTCTGAGGGTTGATGACTCATGGGTCTATCTAAGCCAAAGACATGACTAGTGTAGTGTGTATAAGTGTAGGTCAAATCATTTCATAATGTAGGAAAGATACCTTTTCATAGTTGAGTCTGGCACATTAATAAAGAACAAACGCTTACTCTATTTGTCGATTCTTTTTTGTTTGGGATTTTTTTTAAAGATATTTCTTAACCATCTGAAAACTCAAAAAGATTACTTCTTATCACTGGCAGTCAATATTGACCATTGGCCAGTTGCCAAAACACAGACACATGTTAAGATTTTGTTTTAAGGACCAATTTGACCAATTAGCAGTTAGGCAATAGGTAATATCTTGCTTTTTGGAATAAACCTAGAGTGGTCAACATTTTTGTAAATTACTACTGGCAAGTCTTTAGTTGCCATTTTGCCATTTTGTTTCTTCAAGACTAGTCTTAATGAAACACACACTAGGGGCTGCCCCAACTAGAATGCAAGAAATTACTATGCCACATAGTAATTAATGAACTGGAATAAAAAAAAATCTTTTGTTGAAGAAATGATACCAAAGCATTAGTAGTGTTAAGTAGGTACCATATGTGCTATGCTATCTTTGAACATTATTATGATTTACCAACACAGAAAATAAAAAGTGACTGGTTAAAAACCACACCATGTTAAAAAGACACATTTACAGCACTATACTATAGTCAGGTTCTAAGCTAATAATGATAGTGACGAGATAAACATGCTTGAAATGAACAGATATGTAGCCCATCTAACCATTCGCTGGTAAGAAGCATCTCCACCCTAAACCACAGTTCTGCACTATAGGCTGTTAGTCATGGATGAGTCTATGGGAGCAGCACTCACTTGGCTGAATGGAGTCACTCTCACTGTTGTGTCTAGAGCTGGTGGACTCTGAGTTTAAGCTGAGGGTGCTGGGAGCTGACGATAGGTGAATGAGGGGTTGCTGCTGCTGTTGCTGCTGCTGCTGTAGGGTCTGGTGCTGCTCCACCTCATCAGGGACCACAGGCCAAAGCTGTCTACGATTGTGCCTGACTGCATCCCAGCCATGAAGCTTGAGGACCTCACAACCCTGCTTGGTTTTAGAAATGAGTCCCAGAACATACAGACACGTCCTGAAAGGGGTGTAAGGGGGAAAGGGAAAGATTGTGAGAGCAAGTAAAAATGGGGGGTGGGAGAGAAACAAAGCTCAGAGTGTATTCAAATAAAGGGATGCAAGATTGCATAAGAGTAGCAGAGGAGGGATGACACAATTCACAGAGTCATGCAAACTCAGAAAAAAATGGTATTACGGTTTCTGAGAAAGTAATTTTGAAACCAGAAAGGTCCGGTAAGGTTCAATGTTTACTTTCGATCACCCCATGTCTATTCTGGGTGTAGTTGCTTCACTGTATTGCATAATGACAAGTGGGAAACCAATGGATTTTACCATGCAAGTGTCCTTTTTGTAAAAACTGGAACTACACATTCAGAGAACTTCTGCACTGTTAAAGGCAGAAAAAAGGCTTATTTTCCAACTCCCCTAGAGTTAAACGGTTTTACCAATTTTTAATCCCTTCAGCCAACCTCCAGTAGGTGCAGTGATATTACACAGCACATGAAAAATAGGCCACAGCTAGGTAACTTACAATGTGACCACCTGCTTGCACAGGGAGTATGTGCCGATTATAAATTATAAAAACCAACTGTTATAGAGTACAGTTTTTATTAAAAAAAATTTAAAGTGGAGTGTTGCTTTAAGAACCCACTGTGGGAATTTTTAAAGCCAATAGACTATAATACAATCAGTTTACTATTATTGGCCATATGTAGATTAGTGCTGTAATAAAGAGTACATACCCCCTAATAGACAGAACCTCACAGTCATGGGCAAGAGAGACAATATCTGGAATTACATTCTCTTCCTGTAGGAGGTTCAGTCCCCAGTTAGACGTGCCAATGTTTCCCTTGAGGCAGACAGAGTAAGGAGTATAATATTACTACGACTTTTGACAATTATTACTAAAAAGTCCAGAGGTTAAACAAGCTTCAACATGTCTTATTCTCATGTAACAAATACCAAAAATCTCAACCAACACAACAGCTCACCAGGGCCCAAAGAGCAGCTTTAAGCTGTTTGATGCCCTCCCATTTGTCCAGCAATGGGCAGCGCACTGTGTAACTCAGGTCTGAAACTACATTCTGTCAGAAAGAGAAAGAGAGTCTTTAAATGAAAAAATGCACTACGTCAGGACTTCAGTCACCATCAGTGCCAGTCATAAATCATTTACACATACCTGAGCTTCTAACAAATGACAGCCTGTCTTATCATGTACCAGTTGTCCATACAAATGCACAGGAAGAAAAACATTTGGTCTCTGTAACCTGTAAGAAAATTATTAGAAAGTTTTTTTTTAAGGCTGAGGAGGTTTTGTAAGACTTCTTTCAAATAATAGTGCAGGCAACTAAAAAAATCTTGTATAGAAAAAGGTTTCAAGGAAAACCTTTGGTTGCTCCGTCGCACATAGTTATCCCCATCCACTGGTTTACGATAAGTAGTAAGTGCTTCATTTAGCTGTTCCTCTATGAGGTCCACATACTTAAGGTTGTATTCCTAAAGGGAAACAAAAGAAATTGGACACAAAGGGTTGACTGAATAAGACTGCGTTTACTGTCATTCAAGTACATTATTAATGTATGGAAAAATAATAAATACATGAATGTGCACAATATAACTTAATTATTTGTGCACATTACTGTTGGGTGTAATTAGTTACAATGTAACTAGTTATTGTATTTAAAGTACATTTCAGCTGAAAAAGAATAGTAAGGGACATTATTATTGTGCCATGAATATTTTGACCACTTTTTCAGTGCAACAAACTGTATTAAAATGTCTATTAAAAGTGTCAATACTCTTTAAAAAAATGTAAGAGTGTCATTTATATTAAATGACATTTTTAAATTCAGCTTGTACCACTGCAGTTGAGGCCAACAAATATAAATGACTGTTATAAAATTCCTGACATAAGGGCTTCATTACAATAATGTTAATGTCAAGTTTTCATAACATACAATGTCATCTTTGCTTTTGAAATGCCATAACTAAGCATATGAAACTTAATGACAGTTGTTATAAGCGTGCATAAAATTTACATTCATAGTTTTTGTGTTACAAAATGACTTATTGAGTAATTGATTTACATTCCAGACAAAGTCATTTGAATACAAATTGAATGGTTAATGCAATTAGAACTTCCCCAAACACTTGGTACAGATACACTACCTTCTGCCACTTCTCCAGTTGTTTAGTGACATATCCTCTCTCATTTAGATAGGAGAACCCCTTGGGAATGGACAAAAACCTAGAAATGGATGCCACATTATCAGATTAAAAAGACAAGCAGTTTGTTTCATGTTTTACTTTTATGAACTCCGTTTAAAAAGTAAAATTCTATTTGATATAAAATAGCATAAAGCATGTGCAATTAAATTAAATCATGAAACCAACTAATTAAAACAACAAGAATATACTAAAAAATAGATCCTTTTTCTGAATTATTAGTAAAAAAGAACTGTATTATTATTCATTCAAAAAGTACATGCGAATGTACAAACATAATATACAACTGTCACACTTTCTGAAGAATCATGTGACACTGAAAGCTGGAGTAATGGAAAGTTTCCAGAGCAATAATATATACTTGAACTACATCAAAACAGAAAATAATTTCACTATATTACTTTTTTTAGGACAACAAGACTGGTCTCTTCATCAGAGTGCCCATTGTTTTAAATACTTCTTAGAAATGTGCTACTAATTTAGGCAGACACTAATTATATAGAGTAGCCTCTGAGTTTTATATAGCAGTTAAACAGAAAATATTTAAGCTTTACCTTAACAGCAACAGCACACCTTTGTCTCCCAGGTGAGTTAGTGCTGGCTTCATGTGAATCAGAGCATGCAGATTCGCCTAAGATGCCGTGAACAGACAGAACATCAGTTATGACAGAAGGCATGTATTCACAAGCCATCCTAAAACTCAATCATTCAAATTCTGGCACAGAGCTTGATCTTAAAACTGGTTGTTTACAGATCTCAATGAAAGATTCCTGGAACAAAACTACATTGGCACTGCACAGTCGAATCACAACTGGCTCCAATATCAACACTTATTTTATCACCTCAGATAAATAACACAACAATAAATATCTCAATGTCAATGAAACATGGCCTTGTCCTTCACCTTGTCTTCACAGGCCTCATCCAGTATGTCCAAAGCCTCCACCGAGACAGCCTTGCTGCGGTCGTGTAACTGAGTCACCAACAGTTCAATACCCCAGTTGCTAAAAAACTCCACATTAGCTCGTAACAACACCCGCAGATGCTTGGTGGCGTACAACCTGCAGTTCTGTGCCAAAAAAACATTCAAGACTTAAATTACTGTTGCAACTGCATATGGGAAATGTTTTTACCAGCATGCTGTGCTAAGCGTGGCTCAGTTACGGTAAACAAGCTCAAAGGGTCAAAGGTTAGCAGGTCTGTTTCTTACGTCAGTAGCAGCGGTAAGAATCTTTGAGAGGATGACCCGAGCTAAACCATCCCGGCTATAGTCCAGTGTGGAGATCACCAGCTTCAGAAGATGGTCCTGGTTCTTCAGGGAGCACAGGTTCAGCAGGCTGCAGAAACAACAAAGAAGTGTAGATACCAATACATTGTGTGTTTTTTAAGGTTTGCTATAAATTAGGGATGTGCGATGTTATCTGAATAAGCAATACTGCTTCTGTTATCAATCTAGGGGGTTATTTAGATTTTTGAAGAAAAAAGTAGCCTGTCCATGTGGCAGTATAACATTTAAGATTGTTTATAGTAGTGTTATACTACTGGCTATGAGAAACCAGTATGGAGTTTTTTGTATAGTTTAAAGAGGATTAGTTCTTTACTAACATCCTAATGAATAGTTGCATATAGTATAATTGATTTACATATAGAATAGTTGCATATAGTATAATTGATCAGTTTGACTGACATCCTGCCACTTTCTCTGATAAGCAGAACAGCCAGAATAAGCAGGCATAGTAGAGTAACATTGAAGACTAACATGAAAAATGGTAAAAATGTGCTCGTATAGACCTTACAATACAGACAGCTGGAACCCAGAAAGGCTGGATATACATTTTTATTGTGTATGAAATGGATATGTTTGTGTGCACAACCTCACCATCAGCGGTCAATCCAATGGTGCTGCTACTTGTTGAACTGATGACTCAATACGAAGGTACTTAAGACTGATGAACTAATGTTTTCTGTTACTGGACCAGAACAGCGGGCAAAACTTTAGGTTATGGATATATGACGTGATAATAACCAGTGAACTACAAAAAGACTCTAACTTAAGCCAAATAGCCTGGAGACCCATATAAACAATCAATTAATCTTTATCATCTCTAATACATTCATAGATGAATTACTGTCTTGTTTGAGATGCCACCGTTTGCTTGCGTTTGTGAATTATGGGTTAAGGAATCAATTTGTAACATTTTAATTATATTCAAATGATCTGAACTTCCCATCATTGTACTTGTAGGCTATAGTTTCAGTTTTGTTTTCATTTGTGCTCATATCCTGAATATTTCCCTCGTATGCATAATGCAGATATTGTTGTCTGAAATCAGTATGTAATTTGTACAGAAATTACTCCATATTTCTCTGGGCAGTGCACAAATTGATAGGGGAGGATCGTGGATGATAATGAAAGACTGTGAGACAGTGAGAAGGGGGCGGGGCTCTGTGAAGGGTCAATTGAGCAAACAATTCAAGGTTTTCAATGCAATTCTTTTCCTGTTAGCTTTACAGACTTTTAATAAGGCTTCTGAGACACTACACCAACAACAACTACTAGCAATGAAAGCAGCCTGTATTGGCGCATTGTATTGCTTGAATATTCTACATATTGTACATACTCATACAGAGATATTCATTTGATTTAAATGAGTATGTAAATGTTAGCTAATGTTGACTAAGTGAACGCCTAATGTACAATGATCATAATCAAATACAAATCCCACTGGGCCAACATCCTGGGGTTACCACTTTTCACAGCAAGCACTTTTTTTTCTTCTTTTAAGTTAGTCAGGTACCGCCTGCATTTTTGAAACCCTCAGAATGTTTTCTATGAAATATATGACCATATATGACCATATTAAAAATTTATATAAAGAACCAAGCCTCTACTTTTAAATAGTATTTGTAAATTATTATTTTTACAACATGCAAAACCTATATTAGCAGATTCATATGTTTTTAACTAGGTTTGGAGAGCTGAACTCTGCAGTAAAGATACCCTCAGGAAACAGGACTGGATACTCATTGGGCTAGTCATGTACACAACATTTTTTATATGTTAATGAAGTTAGTTGTAGCACACAATCACCAACCATTGGAAGACACTGCACTTCTCAAGCATCTTAACGCCCTGCGGATGAGCCGAGAGAGTGCCGAGGAATAGGAAGTAGTGCTGGCTGAGGGTCACGAGGAGGCCATTGCTCTGAAGACTACGGTCTGGTTTCAGCCCAGAGGAAGAGGACAACCACTGTACTATGTCCTTCACCAGGTCTTCCAGATAACCCTGGCCATCCTAAGCAGACAGATGTGAAAAACTAAGTTAAAGAAATTTTGTTGTTATTCAAAAAGACCAAAACAAATCATAATTGTAACATCCAGTGAGAGACTGCTCCATTCTTCTTATGCATTTGAGGTGCATTTGTTTGGTGCATTTACTGTCACCAACTGAAGAGAACAGTGATTTCTTTATTTCTCTTCAATGCACTTCCAAATTAGTTTCAAGTGTGCATCCACTTTACGCTCCTGCCAAGCTGGTGGCACCAAAAAATGCACCTCAAAAGAAGAATATAGTCTTTTGCTGGGAGTTACACAAACCTGTTAATAAACATTTAAATATTGATATTTTTCTTACAAAAACAGATGAATTTGCTACAGGAGACCTTTATTTACCCTCAAATCCATGTGAGGTACTTTTTATCATGGATAAATGGGCTTTGTTGGACTTATTTTTAGAATAAAAGCACCTACCAATTGCCACTGTAGAGCTGGAAAAGCCCAAGATAATTTTTTAAATAACTTTATGACTGGATTCAACTGAAAAAAAGAGAAGCCATGTACACCTAAGATGCCTTGTGGGTAAGTAAATCATGGGCTAATTAAAAATTAAGTGAACTAACCCTTTAAAAAAATTCATCATTTAGAAAAAAACACAAAACAAGACAAATTGGAAGGAACAAATAAACACAACTTTGGAACAATATAACAGTGATGGTAGGCCAAAACATTAGGCCTCAAGTTCTCTCTTTTCACCTCTTCTGACTCTAGCAGGAACTCGATGAACTGACAGCCCACCACTGTTAACTGTCTGGCCTTGCTGTAGTCCAGTTCCAGACTGGCGTACAGCTTGCTGCTAGGCTTGTAGAAGAACAGCAGCCTCCGCACAAACCTGAAAAGTGGAGGAAGTGGCGGAACTGTGGTAAATGGTGGGCCAAACAAAAAGCATTAAAAAGATTTCTAAGAGGAAACCAAACTCTGCATACTTGTGCATCTGTTCCTCTTTGTTGTTCCGAAGGTTGACATTTGGCCACTGTAGCATGAATAAAAATAACAAATTAAAGAGACGCTACATTGAGCAACTACATTTTTATGCTTTGATGCTTTATTGACTTGCATCAAAGCTTTAGAAACATTCAGTATTTAACATTTAAAGTGGATCAAAACCTTTCATCAAAGTTGCCCTAAAATATTCACCCAAATAAACACCCATTCTTGTGTTTGGACAATTTTGAAAAACGTTTTGGATCCACTTCAAATGTTGACTACTGTATAGGTCTGTTCAAAATATATTTTTAAAGAAATTAATACTTTTATTCAGCAAGGATGCATTACTTGATAAATCACAGTAAAAACTTCAAATAAAATCTGTTCATTTGAACTTTACCAAATGATTCTAAAAGTATCAGTTTCTACAAAATGCTATGTTTTTTACATTCATCATTAAAAGAATTGTTTCTTAAGCACCAAATCAGCATATTAGGATCATTTCTATAAGACTGTCACAGTGAAGACTGGAATAATAATGCAGAAAATTCTATTTTGCCTACACAAGAATAAATTACATCAATAATACATTTAAACAGATAATGATATTTAATGAAACTATATTTCACAACTGTTATTAATGTTACTGTTAATAAAATTAACTATTTGAAAATAAAATGAAGCCTTTTTGATCACAAATTTCAAAAACAGGTTTAATGGGTAGTGTTCACATTTAAAAAAATTACTTGATACAGCAGGGAAAATAAGTATTGAACACGTCACCATTTTTCTCAGAAAACATATTTCTAAAAGTGCCGTTGACTTGATATTTTTCCCCGGATGTTGGTAACAACCAAAGAAATCCATATATGCAAAAAAACAAATCTAATTAGGTTATAAATGAAGTCATGCGTAATAAAATGAAATGATACAGGGAAAAAGTATTAAACACATGAAGAAAGGAAGGTCATGAAAGCCCAGACAGCAGCTGAAATCTCTCAGTAGTTATTCTGCAACCCTCTGCCCTTCGTCATTGTAAATTATTATCAGCTGCTTCAGTCCAACATCTACATTACCAGGATGATGAAGATGAAACCAGGGTGGACATTTCAGCAAGACAATGATCCAAAACACAGACAAGGAAAGTCTCAAATGTTTTCAGAGAAAGAAAATCAAGCTGTAGAACGGCCTAGTCAATCACCTGACTTGAATCCAATTTAAAATACAAATTAAAGATCAGAATTGATAGACGAGACCCACAGAACCATAAAGGTTTTTACACTCTGTTGAAGACCTGTGAAAAACTCACACCTGAGCAATTCATGTGACTTCATTCACCATACGAGAGGCATCTTTACGCTGCCATCACCAAAAAAGCCTTTTATATAAAGTATAAAATATGTTTTAGTAGTTCAGTACTTTCTCCTTGTGTCAATTCATTGTTATTACACATAACTCATTTTTCAGATTTTTTTGTTTTGTTTCATTTTTATGTTTGGATTGTTTGAGTTTTTACCAAAATCTGGTTCGATTCCATGTCAACAAAGGAAAAAAACAAGACAAGTTCAATACTCCTTTTCCCCGCTGTCTCTATATTTATATTAGAATATATGTATATTATAATTTTGATATGCAATATTGAAAAATATAGGTGTGACATCTATTCCATCAACAATGGCACTCATTAAACTCTTTAAAAACACCACAATTAAAATAAAATTTTAAAAACTCCTACCTTGAGTATGGTGCTGATCAGGACCCAGTTCCACTCCAAATTCTGTTTATGATTGAGAATCTGACTGTCTCTGAGGTTCATCATGAGGGCCTCCTCAGTGTCCTGAACAACACATCAATCATGCAGATCACGTTTAAAAATTACATCCATCAAATCTTTCCTACAGTTAACAGCAACTACCTTAATGACAAAAATGTCCCTCTGAGGCCTGAGGTGCTGGTCCCGACAATAATGAGCAGCCAGAGATTTGCGGACAATGTGGTCCAAGTAAAGACTATTGGGTTTGGGGCCTCGCTTCTTCTTCTCATGAAATCTCTTCAAGTAATTGACTGCAGCACTCGCCCGCCTACAAAACACAACCAGACACAAAGCTCCATCAAAATAAAAAATAATCACTTCTCACTGACTCTGACACCGTGCTATTTGTGCTGCTGGCTATGTAGGGCAAGGTGGCTAACTTACAGTCTTTTCCCCTGAGGAATGTCAAAAGAAGCAGCCATGTTCATTAGAGTGGGCAGGCAGTGCAGGTGGTGACTATGGGAGTGAGGGAGAATTGTGTTGGCCTGAAAATAAAATAAAGGTAACTCAAGGTCATTTGGGATATACTACAGGAGTATGCTGTATAAACAGTTGTCCTCATTTTAGTACCATACCATATGCAGGAGTTCTCCTAAGAGTATAGTTGCACGAACTGAAACACTATCTTCACTGCTAGTGATCACTTCAACCAGGCCCTAAAAAAACAACAACATCATTAGGGCTGCACAATATATCGTTCATTGTGTTTCCTCAATACTCACATCTCAGGATATGCAATGTTGAGTAAAGATTATATTTGATCAACAATTGAGCATACATGAGATTTTTGGAGTCATTGCAAAGCATAACCATATCAGTGTGAAACTTTAGCATTTGCATGTGTTTTAAAGGCATATCAAGAGAGTGTAAAGCGTTTGGGCACAATAACATACAACATTTTATACTTTAATGACGAATAATTTTACTGAATCATTAATACAACGAAGACTATACAGTGTTATTTTACATTTTATTGTTCAATTTCTGTACTTGAATACTGTTTGACTCTCCGGAAAATACATAAAGCACTGTTTATTTGACTTTTTTCTCTGCTACTGTAATTATTCTTGCTTGCAATTTGTTTATTATTTTAATACATGATTGACAGTCAATCTAAATGAACGATATTTCCCCCAAAAAGAGCTAATCAAGCCATCTGATGAAATTGTATTTATATCCCAATACATATCGCAGATTTTTCCAATATTGTGCAGTCCTAATCATAATTATAATTTTCAGGCAAGCAAAACTCACACAAATTAAACGCTGGCAAATAAGAGAGACACGCATATATTAACATAGCTTATATTCCACATGCCAGTCAAGTATTCCAGAAAGCAAGTTCAACTTATTTTCACATTAAATCTGAACTATGTATATGAGAGAACTTATCAAATATATTAAGAAAAGCACACATATAAAGTGCAAAGGGGAACTAAACATTAAACATATCCAGCACTAGAGCAGGTTATATTCAAAGCATATGTTGGAAACGTACACACCCTGAAAGTTTTCTCAGTATTTGGAACCAAGAGCTAAGGTTTTCTGCTTACTTATCCTTAATCTTACCCTGGTATATCACATAACCTACCCCCACTTTAAAAATGAAAGCCTGAAATTTATAATAAATGTTACTGATAGTGAATTCTACTACAATGTCTATTTGTTTCATCCTTTTCTGTTCAGGATATATTTACAATTGATGGATGTGTTGTGGAGTGGGGAGACTAAAATAAACATTTGACTTTACTTAGGGCTTCTGGTTGCTTATTTGACATCATTTCCAAAATAATATTTCTCTTCCAACATGACTTAGGAGATTTTTTTTGTCATCATTTCATATGGCATAATTTAATAAAATAATTATTTACTATAAAATTTGCTACTGCACTGTTTTCCCAGAAAAGTGTTTATGCTTGATGATACTTTAATATGACTTTTAAATCACTATTTAAAAATGGTATATTTACCTCTAAAAGTCCACTATGGATGAAGGCAGAAAGTAGCAATGCGAGATAGTTATCCATCAAATCAGGTCTAGTTGGATTTAAAAAAAAAACACACACACACACACACACACACACACATGTAAGACATTGAAGCTGCATGCATACAAGGCTGACCTTGATTTAAACTAGCCCAGTTTGAGAGTTAATTAAGCCCAGTAAATGCTCTTACCTGGACCGTGCCCTATGTGGAAGTATTATTTTTGCTTCTGACACTACAAAGCCATCTGACAGTCTCCAGCTGTCCTGAAACCTACTAGGGTCTGGAAAGGGCATTATTAGGACATTATTCAGTCAGTGTGAGTCGACTTCAAATGTGATCGATATCTGAAATGAATATGTTAATCAGCGCAAGCAGACAGCAGTAACACTCACCCACACTGAGAAGAGCTTCAATAAAATCTTGTGTCACCACAGGAACAGGGAGCCTGAATATTTCATACATCACCTCAAGCAGTCCTCGCTGAGAAGAGAGATGAAGCAAAGATGAAGCATCTCATAATGACTGATAACAATAATAATAATGAATAATGAGGGTACATAATAATGAATCTAGATCTTAGAGGCCTATTGTTTTCATCAGTATAATAATACTTACTATAAAATATAAGACATTTAATATGGTATTAAATAAAATAATAATAATAATAATAATAAAGAAAGAAAGAAAATTATTTTATGTTCAATTTTAAGAACTATTGTGTTTACAAAATTAGCAGATTTACAAAAGTCTACTTGCATTAAAATCAGCAAAATTTTATTTATGAATTTGATATTGTATGTAGAAATTAGATTTATATATAAATGTATTTGAACTGTAAACATTAATCACATAACAAATAGTACATTAAAAACACAATGCAAGCGCCATACCACAACGCACGGCCCATTCATACTTTAATTATAAAGATGGTTTTAAAAATTTAGGGATCCGTTTACACTTGCATTGTGATTCTTTTAGTTTGTTATTTATACATCTAGCCCTGGTTCGCTAATGGTTCAGGATTTCATTTTTAAGATCGAATATAGAGAAAATGTTGTTCAGTCCTGTCTTTCTTAGGTCAGAGTTGCATTGGAAGAGAATTGAGACACAGCATTGTAGCAGTGTCAGTCCACTAGCTTTTCAAATGAATTACCCTAACAGAGCTATTGCACCAGAGTTCACTTCAATCGAACCAAACCTCCCAAGTTACACAACACACACTAAAAAAAAGCTGAGTTCAGACCACAACAATAACAATAACAGAGGAAAACAATCGTTGGAATCTCTTCAGGACATTTTTTTCAGCTAATGAGTGATATTCAAATTTACAGCCGATCATAATCCAACTATGTAATGTTTCCTGTTCTTGGATCTAAAAACTTAAGAATTTAACAGGCCAGGCTCATTAAAAATATCTGCCTGTGCATACATTTTTGTGAAATGTAAAATATGTTGCTCAGGGTATGTTTTGTTGCACGTTTCAGATGAAAAATCCACTAGAGGGCGCAGTGTATATTTTTGCAAATCTCAAGTTTTAGATAAACATCTTTCTTGTATATGTCCACAAGAAACGTTCTCTGCGAACATTTAGTTTTACCTTGCTTTTACATTATATTTATCACTTTTGTGAAACCATGCTTCATCATATTCAAACCCAAGTGCTACTGAGTGCACCAGAAATCTTGTCCATATGGAGTTAGACTAATAAGAAAAACATATTTGATTACAAATCATGGACACTGTTAAGTGGTTTCCTGATATTTATTTAGTGTTGTGCAAACCGCACAAAATAATCCTTTACTCATCGATTGATATGAAAATGTCATTAGTGTGAAAAGGAACAAACGTTTTATTTGCATAGTGTTCATTTCACCTAGAAACTGCAGTCAAATGTATGTTGAAGTAGACTGAAGCAAGTATTTCAATGAGCCTGTGTTGGCATTTAAAGAAGCAGACAAGTTAGATTAAACAGAACATGACATGAATATATTTATTACTATAGTTTCCGTTCTTTGTTGGACACAGGCTTTTAGTGTTGTAGCTTTCGAAATAAAAGGAACTGGTTTTATGATTTGCATGCTATGCATATAAAAAGCTTTCTAATTATATCTTTTGTCATACCCTCACTTCCATATTTGGTATACACAGCAGACCAATGAGAGACTGGATTCCAGAGTTGCCTGACTTGCAGAGATTAATGATGCCTGTAGGTACAGAGGGAAGAAACCACAGGTTCAGCCTGAGCAATAAACAAACTCCTGCTGCAATTAGGTGCGCTCATGAGGAAATTCCATTTAAAAGATGCATGATGCATTACAACACCTATTCCTGCATGAGCTGGCTTCTTTGGTAATCATTTTAGATGCATAATCCTAAAATATGCATTGTTACGCAATCAACCTTAATAAAATGTTGATTGGAATCTTGACAAGAATTTGTACCCCCAAAAAAGAAAATATTTCAACAGAATTATTTGTTTTTTTGTGTTTTTTTTTAACTAGCTAACGGCAGTGTAGTGCAGAGACTTGTTTACCTGACCAAGAGCGAAGGGATGCAACAATTGACATCTTACTGGCCAGAAATCGAGCCTCCCTGTCTTCTCTGTGAACAGAAACACCATAAATCTACACATGCAGCCAATAACAGTTGCACGCTTGTCATTCCGATGGTTCATTCTACTATGAAAATCTTTAAAGCAACACTCACTTAAGCTGACCCTCTGCTGTGTCTGGATTGTGTCTGTAGTGGAAGTCTGTGTAAGGTGCCAGGATTTGCTGGGAAAAGGAAGTCAATTATTACTGAACTGTTTTACCAGGTTTACAGAGCATATATAGATGTCACATAATAATAACAAAACACCAAATAAAAAAAAGACAAACTAAAAGCTAAATGAACAAGAAAACTAAATATTAATATTAAAATATATAAGACCATGCAAATCCGTGTATCATTCGTTCAATCGCTTTTTCAAATTCAAACCAAAAAATTAAAAAACAAAAAAAAAACAACTAAAACAAAAGGAAAACATGAATAATGACTCTTTATCCGATTTTCTGATCTTGCGTTCAAATCAATGTCACTTCACCTGCATTAGAAGTTACACTTGTTAGTCAGTATTCTGAGCATGTTGTATGTGATGTGTGTGTATGCAGATGTTACACTCTACTGCTTCAGACTCACTGATTTGACAGCCACATTTTAACAGTCAACACTGCATCACTCACAGTAAAATAAAGGTTGAGATGATATCAGAACATGCAAAAAAACAAAAAAAAACAAACATTTAAATTCTGTAAAAATTAAATAACCTTCATATGTGAGAATGTGTTGGTATGTGTTTTTATATTTATCAACTCAATATTCAAACTAATAAATGTTGGAAATGCAACCAGCTTGCTCTCAATTCATCATAGACTGGCTTTTACTGTACACGGATATACACACACAGATTTTGCTGCTGATTTGAAATGTAAATTTGTCAAGCAGTTTTAGAGATCTTGGGAATTCCCCAATAAAAGAGATAAGACATGGTCTTGGAAGCCAAAAAATGCTGCTGGAGGCAATGCAATTATGGTTGCTGAATGAAGAGACTTTCCTTGAATAATAAGTTATGGTAAATAATGATTTAAAATAAAAATAAAAATCTATAAACCTTATGTTTTGATGAAAATAATAAATATGCCATTCTTAGGATTATCTCACCCAATAGTGTAAACCTTAAACCTCCTGAGCACCACAGAAACACAGAGAAGTCCTCTCAAATCTGTCAATGACTTTACAGAATGATCAATAGAGAGAGTTCGGGCATGGCTACTGTTGCAGGCCAAAGCCAGAGGCCAGAGGGTGTTTAGTTGGTGTGGAATCATAGTTGACATGTTACATTGGAAAAGACATGTTACATATTACAAAAGTGAAAGACAAAAATCCAAAATTTCCCAAAATATGAAGAAGAGGCAGAAATTGCAGGGATTCTTCTCAACAGGTAAGCTAAACTCAAGTTAAACACATGCACCAATGTAAGGGCTTAGGTTCCACTCATGGTGAGTATAGTGGGGGTTGCGTTGAAAAAATAGAATTTTTTTTTTCAAGTCCGTAGGTGACATACTTCACATTTAAAGGGGACCTATTATGCCCTTTTTACAAGTCTCTGATGTTCCTAGAGTGTATATGTGAAGTTTTAACTCAAAATACCCCACAAATAATGTTTTATAATTCTTTAACACGAGCGGCGCGGTGGCACACTAGTAGCCCTGGAGTAGCGCTGTCGCCTCACATCAAGAAGGTCGCTGGTTCGAGCCTCGGCTGGGTCAGGTGGCATTTCTGTGTTATCCCCTCCTTCTGCATGTTCTCCCCGTGTTCGTGTGGGTTTCCTCCGGGTGCTCCGGTTTTCCCAACAAGTCCAAAGATCTGCGCTATAGGTGAATTTGGTAAGCTAAATTGTCCGTAGTGTGTATGTATGTGTGTGAATGAGAGTGTATGGGTGTTTCCCAGTACTGGGTTGCAGCTAAAAGGGCATCCGCTGCGTAAAACATATGCTGGATAAGTTGGCAGTTCATTCCGCTGTGGCAACCCCTGATTAATAAAGAGACTAAGCCAAAAAAAAAAAAAAAATGGATGAACTCTTTAAAAACACCCCCTTTTAGGCATTGATCCTAAGTGTGCCATTTTGGTGACTGTCACTGCGCTCTTATCAAAAGAGAGCGGAGCTACAAATGCCTATGTGTCAGCATAGTGGCAGATACAAAAACAAGACTAGCATCCTATACTAATGAGGGAGAGATCATGACTGATGGGTGGGTTTTCCCCCTCTGATGACATGTACAAATGGAAAATGTCAATCAAATAGTTTCTGCAGATTGTTTTTATGAATTGTGATTATAAAAAAAAACAATTAATAAAATTTTACCATAAAAAGCCGATTGTTTTTACAGATTTTTTAAATGTGTTTAAATCCATAAAAAACGATTTTTGCATAATAGGTCTCCTTTAAAATCATAGAAAATAAAATAATGGAAAACAAAATAAAATGAAACATTTGTGATGGGATCATCATAGCTGAAGACAGATCTATACCTCTAACTCCACGTCAGAGCGAACATATTGCCGTGTATGTGGGTGGTTGAGGAGGTGCAGGATGGTGGTCATCAGAGCCTCGTTGATGCGACTGAGCTGACAGTCGATTACATTCTTCAGGATGGTGCTGAGTCCACCCCGCTTGGCCACAATCTCAGGATTCTCCAGTGCTGCAGGACAAAGGCCGACATTCATCAGTTTAATATCTGCATTCATGAACTGATAAATTACAGAACCTTCTCTGATCTATGTGTGAACCCACCAAGTTCACAGATAATGGCGATGCAGGCACGAACCATACGGTCCCGCTCTTGTGGTCCATCGTTGCCGACTGCAATGAGTGAGTTTGCGACAGAGCTTGGGAAGAGCAGGGCGTTCACAGTGATCATCTGAAAAATAAAGACAAAACATTTATAATGACACCTCCATCCATGATAGAAAAAGAACACTTCATTCACCTCACACTTCATAATACATCATTAAATAAATTAAAGGTGACATATGCCCCATTTTACAGGAACTGTACAAGTCTCAGGTCCCCTCAAAATATCCCAGCTTAATTTTTTTTAAATAGCATTTTCAAACACACACTGTGTGTGTTTTGTCTTTTTTTTAAATGCAAATGAGCTGCTATTCTCCACCCCTTTAGAAAAAAAGAAGAAGAGCCTTTACAGCTTGTGTTTTGAAGACTCTTATGATAAAACATATTTTACTTTTGTCATGATTGTTACACTCATGTAGCGATACTTTATCATCATTATCTACAACTCTTTTAAAGCCTGTTCACTTTAAATTTAAATTCTATTTAATGTTGTTAGTATTACTAATTTTGGGAGGCCAGATTTCATTTCATTTTTATTAGTCATAATTTTTTTTAAAGGCGTTCTTTGGCAAACAAAATAGAAAATTAAATGAAAACAAATGCATTCAAATAAAATCTTAAAATAGAGGGCTAATAATAATAATAATAATAATAATAATAATAATAATGTTATTGTTTATAATTTGTTCAAAACACAGTTTGATAAACAGGACTATATAAATAAAAAATTTATAATAATAATAATAATTCTATTAAATATTAATTCAATTTTTTTATTAAAAAAACAACAACTTTGTTTTCATTATGAAACAATTGCAACTAAATAGCAAGACTTCACATCTCACCTTTCTCACCAGTCTGAGAGCCTGAGTGCGCTCCACCTCATTACTCTGCTGGATGTCAATGCACCTACAGGTCAAAAGATCACATCAGACAACATTAAGCTCACAAGCTCACAGCAACAAGCAGACAACATTATGATCCACAAACACCAATCACATATGTTCTAGGGTGGACGCCTACAGTACCCCCTCTACATGCATTCTTATTTACTCATTTTCCTATTCAAAGACCTGACTTGTTTATGTTCAGACAGGACAGAAAAAGTAACAAAGCTACGTGCTACACACTAATCCCCCTATAGCAGGACACAGAAAAAGTAGCACACCCCTCTCAAAAGGCTTTAAAATGACCTTAACCAAACTTGACTAGCTGTTCATATGAACAGTCCTTCTTTCACACACACACACAGGATGAGATGCTAACAAGAGGTGATCCACAACTCAGCACACATTAGCATCAAGTCAAGCTTCTGATGGCAACGCTTAGCTCTTATCCCACAAAGCTCGGACATGAATTTAACAGCTACAATAACCGACCTTCATTCAGTGCAATGAAAACATGTGGTACAGACCTGGAAATCAGGTAATCCACCTGAAGACGCAGCACTTTCTGAAGGATATTACTGTCCCTGATGAGGTAGCGGAGAGAACGCAAGCCAGCCGCCCGAACCTCCTTAGCCTCGTTGAGGAGAGCCAACCTGAGGCTGTCAAAATAATAACACACTGTATTTAGCATCATCCATATTATCATATATTACCTAAGAATGAATGGTTTTATGCATTTATTATTATTTTTTTGTATCAGGAAGTTCAGTTTTGCTTAGATAAATCATTTCAGAAGTTGACATTGAGTTGATATTTTTAAAATGAACAATTATGAAAACAAATCTAGTGCTCCCTTATTACTCATGTACAGGAATAATTATTATGTTTATATTTATTAAATAAAAAAATTATTATTTACGCTCAAATTTCTACACCACCAAAACAGCTATTGAATAAATTAAGACTGCAGAAGCAGAATTTCTCTGGATTTATAATTCATAGTCATGTGTTTGTTTTTTT
>CAIGQW010052715.1:4486983-4506066 GCA_903798125.1 Danio choprae | reverse complement strand
ATCTTTTTTCCATTAAAAGAAGTTTTAGGTTTTCCTACTTTTATTAGTTTAGGTTTTCCTACATTTATTATAGTAAAATCATCAATTTACTAAAACTGCATTAAAATTTATTATTATTTTATATGTGAAGATAAAGCAGCTGAATTCTCAGCAGCCATTACAGGCTTTAGTGTCGCATGATCTATCAGAGATCAAGCTAATATGCTAATTTGTTGCTCAAGGAACATTATTAATAGCTTATGAATATTACTGTTGAAAACAATTACCACTTAATATTAGTGTTGAAACAGTGATGCACTTATTCAAAATATGAATACATTTTTTTTTAAAAAGCATTTAAAGCAACTTATTTACAACTCCATAATAATTTATCACTCCACTTTTGAACAATTGGCAATAAAAGTATTAGTTAAAATAGTTTTACTGACTCCAAACATTTAAATGGTGAATACACAAGTTTAAAAAACATGATAACAAAACACTGCTCATATTAGAGGGTTATAATACATTCAAACCTTTGGATTTGTAGCTTATTTTTTGGTTCTTTGACTCACCATATGATAATTTCTTCATAGGTAAAGCCAAACTTTTCCTCAGAGTGGCCGACATTGCAGAGCAGCTGTAATAGAGACATAACAAACACTTATTTGTTTTACTTGGCTTCAAAAAGCAATATTGACGACTTTATTAGTACTCAGTGACATATTGCTGAAACACTGCAGGCTACTTCAGAGTAAAAACACACTCATGCTTAAAGAATTAGTTTTTCCATCCGCAGGTGATTTACACAACTGAAAGCGTGATTGGCTTGATAAAACCTGTCAGAGTCAGGTGCATTATCACATGCAGAAATCTGAAAGTGGTGATAAATCATCAGCTAAATCATTGACATCAATAGAGATATCTCTAAAGGTTATCAAATATGTGGAGCAAAAAAAACACAAAACATTTCTGAGGTCAGAGAGGTCATCTGTAACGAGTCAACAAGAGGGAAAAAACATATGTAGTGCCAGGACTCATGAAGTAAAGATCAATTTCACATTTGCTATATTAGTAATTGGAGCAACACAATTTAAGTACAATTAAAAATTTAAAAAAGAGATCATAATACTCTCAAGATTCTGAATAGACAGCTAAACTGAAGAAAAGAAAAAACATTTAATTAGTGCTTTCAATTAAAAATAAATCCTTCAACTGATTTAAAAACAAAAATTGGTTTGAATGATTCTTTCTATGATGCATCCATCTCATTATTAGACAGTTAATTACTAAAGCAACACTCCACTTTTTTGGAAATAGGCTCATTTTACAAGTCCCTTAGAGGTAAACAGTTGGGTTTTCTCATTTTTTAATTCATTCCGCCAATCTCTGGGTCTGGGCACTTTTAGCTTAGCATAAATCATTGAATCGTATTAGAACATTAGCATTTCACTCAAAAAATTCAAAGAAGTTTTGAAAACTTTACTTCATGTACGAAGACTGAAAGTACTTTTTATTTTCTGTCGGTCTTAGAACCCGATGCAACTTTAAAAAAAATCAAACTTTAAAAATTAAAATGATCTAAACAGTGAGATGCTAATGGTCTAATCCAATTCAATGACCTATGCTAAGCTAAGTTAAAAGTGCTACCGCCAGACACAGAGATTGGCTGAATTAATTTAAAAATGGTAAAATCTCAACTGTTTAACTGTTTTGAGACGTTGTAAAATTAGCCTGTTTCCAAAAAACATTACTTGTCACCACTATACTGGCGTAATGAAATAACTGATACCATCTTTATTTGATTAGTCAATTCAGTTTCATTTACTCAATTTGGATACAGAACACATACACATCAGTGCTTATATCTTAACAATAAGCCTTTATCTCAGTACTTCTGTGGACAACATGGACGTCTGTAACGGAAATCACAATACTGTTCCTTCACTATACATGTCAATTGCTCTTACCAAATCAAAAGGAGATCTGAATATCCTATGTGATATTGTCACAAGAGAATAATAAAAAATAAAAAAAATCAATAAAACACTCCAGTTGTCTAAGCTTTGGTCTGCCTCTCTAAGGTCTGTCAGATCCTTTCATTTTAGGCCAGATCTTGTAAGTGAGGGGAATAAAAGCCCTCAGGCCTTGACTGACGGAAGCCACAAAGAACTCTTGTTTACTCTGTCTTACCAAACACCAGTAAGTATTCACATGCAGAGCTCTTGCGTCGTAATACTAAACAGATGTATTAGATTGGACAGACTACTGTGTAAAAAAAACTGTTTATATATATATATATATATATATATATATATATATATATATATATATATAGAAAATCAAGACACCTTGTCATTTATATACAGTAAGTGAAGATAGTCAAATAAACTGTGACAGATTATAACCAAAAATCATACACACAAATCATAAATGCATGCTTGCATGAAGCTAGTTGGCAGCAGAGACTACAGGTTGTCATTAAGGCTAAGGGCGGACAAGAAAGTATTTATAGTTGTGTAAATATTGTCATATTAACCGTTGTCTGAATTATCTTTGGTTGATTTTAATCCATTACATACAGTGCCAGTTATCTGACATTATCAAGATTTCTTTTCTCAAACTCTGAGTTGTCATGTTTTATTACTTTCTTCTAAACTATAGCAAACAAACTGTGATAATCTGAGAAATGTTGTGAATGGGGTTGTTTTTAATATAAATATACCTACTATTGAAGTTAGAATTTTTAGCCCTCCTGAATTATTAGCCTCCCTGTATATTTTTTCCCCCAATTTTTGTTTAACGGAAAGAAGATTTTTTTCAACACATTTCTAAACATAATAGTTCTAATAACTAATTTCTAATAATTGATTTCTTTTATCTTTGCCATGATGATAATATTTTGCTATATATTTTTCAAGATAGTAATCAGCATCAAGTGCAACTTAAAGGCTTAATTAGGTTAACTAGGAAAATTTGTGTAATTAGGCAAGTTATTGTAAAACAATGATTTGTTCTGTAGACCATTGAAAAAACCTTATTACTTAACACGGCTAAAGATATTGACCTTAAGATGGTTATAAAAAATTAAAAACTGCTTTGATTCTAGCTGAAATAAAACAAATAAGACTTTCTCCAGAAGAAAAAATATTATAAGAAATAAATGTAAACAATTCCTTGCTCTGTTAAACATCATTTGGGAAATATTTAGAAAATTTAATGGAGGACTTATAATTTTGACATCTACTGTTTATTTATTTATTTTCCAGGGATGAAATTTAGTCATACATACTTGGAACAACCTAAGGGCAACTGAACAACTATCAGACAACTTGAACACAAGTAATTTATAGCTTTCGTATTACATCCCATTCTGCAACTCCTGACCCACTTTTGAATTGACACTGACAAACCTTGATAAAGTTGTTGAGATGGCCGAGTTTGCGCATGTTGGAGACTCCCTGTTGTTTGGCCACATTCTGCAGGATCTCTCGCATGTTCTCGGAGGGCTCTGGAAGAAAAGAGAAAGAAAAGATGAGGACAGATGAAGCAAAAAGCGAGTTGTGAGGTCATCGAAAACACATTATGTTTGGTTTAGAACCACAAGATATTAGTGACCAAAACATTTCCACTGTTGGTGTGACAAAACCACAAGAAGCAGAGATCAATTTTCAAGATTGAGTCAAATAGAGAACAGTAACATTACAAATCACACAAAAGCTATTTAGATTTAGTGTGTTTCCTAAACACGGTGTAACTTCCCGTCATCTCAGAAAATTGATCTCATAAATAACACCCTCTACTGAGCTTTATTGCAGCATGCATCAGGAACCAATGATAAATCTCCACCAAACAGCAGCGAATCATCAAAGCTGACATCGCAACTTAAATTACATACACACGCGCACGCGCACGCACACACACACTCACGCTATGAAGTTACATTTTGAATTTTATATGCATATTTATGTTTTATTTTTTTTTTAAATAAGATTCTGTGTAATTCAGTGTAATGGATGACACTGTGGTGAATGGTTAGGTAACCACAACAAAAAAAGAGGAAATAATCAAATATTTAAAAGCAATAAGCTTGCTTTACTGCAGGAACACACAGTTCACACCATTCAAATGACTTTGAGGATTTTATGATTATTTGTCCATGTTGATAAGAGTTATTTGAAATTTATAAGCAGACGTGTATAAAATCACTTTTGCAATGCTAATTTAATGTCTTATCTCCAACCCATATCGGAGTTTCAGCAGGTTTTATGAAGCTAAATCAAGTAAAGAGTATGTAATGAATAATCTAGCGAACCAAATGTTTACATATTCTCTAAATGCAAATTTATACAAAATTGAGTACAAATTGAGTTTATTTATTTGTAAAACTAATAATCTCCACCTCCGTTTTATAAAAAGAAAAGGTAATGGTTTAAATAACTTTGCTACAAAACACTAGAATATATTAATAGATTTTATTGCATCTCCTGATCACACTGTAAAAAAACGTTATGAAATGTTCTTTTGACTTGTTTTCATCACGAGTGTCTAAACATTCTTAAAATTAGCTAATACAATTTTGTTAAGCTTGTAATCTATTGGAAAATAAAAATGCTGACTTATTTTTACAGAGCATGTTAATGAATGCCATGATTTTAATAATACAGGCTTTGATTTAAGATTTAGAGAAAATCTGTGTAAAGTTCATGCTCAGATATCAATTTTCACAGCAAATATTCATTTTCTCCATGGTTTATTCTTTTTTTTTCTCATATCAGTAAAGTAGCACAAAAAAAAACAAAAAAAAAAATCGAGCATTAGTGTTTGATATTGTGTAAAACTGGTCCACATAAAACACAGACCTTCAAAGACACTACAAACACAGCCCTCTGTACGACTTATTTCCCCCAGCAGTCACACAGGATACATGTTCAGTCATCTGTACCAAACCGAAAACAAATCGCCAACTATTCCTCAGGCAGACTCACTGTTACCCTCATACTAGGACTGAAAACAGTGAAGCCTAAATACAGGTAGACAGCCATTCAAAGTTCAGAGTTTTTACTGTAAGTAAAAATGTAAACTTAAATTAATTATTTAAATTCAGCAAAGATACATTAATGCTTAAAAAAAGACTTCGATTTCAAATAAATCCTGTTCCTGCAAACTTTGTGTCCCAAGGAATCTTACATTTCCAAATTAATAAGCAAAAGCAAATCTGAGCACCAAAATAACGTATTAGAATGATTGAGTGACACTAAAAACTTAGTGAAACCACTAAAATGCAATTTAATTAATGAAGTAATTTATTTTACATTGTAATAATATTTCACATATTGCATTGAATTTATTTATGATTACATATACGCAGCTCTGGTGAGTAAACAATCAAATTAATAAACTCAAAACTTCCGAACAGTACTAAAAAACAAGCAGACAGTCTAGTGATGTTGCAAGCGAGCATTAAACCTGTTAAATTCAGCTCAAAATACAAACAAACAAGCAAAAAAAAAAAAAATAAATACATCAAGTTAAAATGTCTAACCACTTAAGAACTAACAACAAAGTGGGGTTTTATCCAGAAAAGGCTGTCCACAGCAGAGGTCATGTGGTAAAAACCAATCAGCAAAAACTGCACACAAAGCACACAAGCCTACGACAGCTAATGAGATACTTTCCATCACATGCATTACCCAAGTAGTAATTATCTTCACAACAAATATAAACAATTACTTCCTTTAAAATAATAATGTTTCATCGTGTCCATCACAAATGAAACCCAAGAGCATAGTGAATAAAACAAAAGTTAAAAAAAAGTTTTTATGAACTATCTTGAATTCCTGCTGTTCATATAGCTATTTTGCATAGAGCCAACAATCCTTACTTGTTTTAATATTAAATAAAAACTCATTGGTACATAATGGGTAAATTAAAAAAATCTACACACTGAACTGTGGCTTTATCAATTAAAATGTAGATTTTTCCTCTTGAGTTTTACAGTGAGAAACCAGAAACAGAAAAGTTAGTGGTTTCCAACCTTTTTTTTTTTACCAGGAAACCGATTTCTTTTTTTTAAATTAGTAGTCAGTAGTTACATTTTAAATAATTGCAACAACCACAAAAAGATTAAAACAACAATAAATAATAATGCAGGATTTTTTGCACACTACACTTATTGTTTCATGTAATATTTACATGATATAGAAGCTCAGTACATAGTCTGAACAAAAACAGCAGACAGTATGAATGAAAATGTAGAACTTTGCAGAATTTATTGTAGTTTCTTAATTGCTGTAAGTAAACTATGAATAATTATTATAACTGTGATATTAACCATCTGGAATTTGTTTTATCATCAAATTGACAATTGCTTTATTCCTACTTGTAGCCCTCATACTAGAGTGAGTTTGGTGACCCCTCATAAATCTTTGGTGACCCCTAGTGGGGGTCGCGACCCCCAGGTTGGGAACCACTGTTTTAAGTGTTGATAACAGCGTACTTATTTGACAGACCAACAACCTGATAGGCTGATAAACTGAATGAAAATCAAACAGTTTAATTAGCCATAAGATAATTATTTCTAAATCAATTAATTAACCAATTTGTCACAATTAACAGTTTAGAATAAGGCCCCTTAAACTAACAACTAACAATAAGCATTCCATTATGACCCATATGTGTGCTGGCTCAAAGACCACATTGAGTTTAAAGTATCAAAACAATAACATCATCATACTGATGTCATTTTTTTTTTTGCATACATTAGAATGTGTAAAGCTATTTTTTTTATCAGAGAAAAAACCCACTAAAAGGTCACTACAACAATAGTTTATACATAAATATATTGCCAGGCATATCTAGAACAATAATCATTTGATGACATATTAAGATTCTCTATTAATATATTATTGTGAATAGATAATTAAAATATACTAAATAACAAAATTTATAACGACGCTTATTCAATCATTTACATTTATTCACTTCAATTCAGAAATATATCTGTCACTGTGCATGAGAGTGTAACATTATTTCACACATATGTAATATATAATAACTTCTGTCAACTGAATTTGATACAGGGAAAAGCCAAAATGTGATGTTTTAACCCTACTGCAAAGACAAATGTGCATCTCTAGTTCTTGTTTGCTCAGGTTCATTATGGATATGATTTTAATAAAGGTTACAAGAAACAATAACAAAGAACATTTGTCTCTGTTACTTCATGTTCTCTAGTTAGTTAACATAAAGTGTTAGTAAATTACTTCAGCAGAATTATTGCAATTAATGAGCCATGAGCTATAGGACATATGACTTATTATTACTAATAAATAAAACGCTACGATTTAAAAGTGAGTTCTGCACGCTGCCTTGCTGCAACACACTGTTGTTTTGGTCACTACACCCTTTGGACCCTACAGTCCTGCAAAACTAGACATGAATAACAGATGCACACACCATACAACCATAATAATCAAAAAAGGTATCCGTTAAATTGAACACAATATGTTTTCTTCTCTATTAGGCATTTTATAATTATATAAAGAGCATATTATGTATATGGATACATGTCACGTCTGTTGTTGTGTAAGGCTGTGTCTCAAAACCGACTGAAGCAAGCGTTTTTGGGCATCATAGGCGGGTTTGGGAGGCACAAGGCTAGCATTCCTAACAAGCCCATGATGCCCAGAAATGTTGTCTAGGTAGGGAGTTCACTAGGTTCATCTGACTTACCTCTTGTGAGATCGAGCGGTACATTTTCCTCCCCACTGTCATTCCGACCTGTATATGTAGGACAAAATAAGACATTAAGAAAATGACGCTTCGTGCAGGTGTAGCTGAAAACGGCTATATTATTTTATCCCGGCGGATATGTTAACCGGCCGAGCAGAGTCATTTTAATCTCACCTCGCATCCGTATACTTCGGATAGGACGGCCTCGGATGCTGACCGCCATCTTTACCAGACACATTCACAACACCGGAAACCTCGAGGACTATCGCGAGAACTCGAGCAGAACAGACTGTTGTGTCTGCAGCTCTTCATGGGTGTCTGACTGGAGCGTAAATAAAACTGCAAATGAAAATAATTAGGTAAAATCAATACAAAATCCACACTGATAGGTACAATGTATTAATTAATTAATTAATTAAAAAGTGCAAACCTTAGCAAATGAGCTAAAACACTTGCGGTGGTCTGCATTTGATGTTTTTAAATGTATTTAATTTTGCTGGTGAGTTTTGTTCTAATAACACCAGCCACCATAAATATAAATGGTTATACTTCTAACTGTAGTGTTTGCACTTTATATTTACAAACATTATATATAGAATGTCCATAAGTTACACGTAATATGATTTTAACTGAATAATCATTTTATTATCGACACGCTTTCAAAGCAATTTTATATGTCTTAAATTTAAATACTAAGCAAAAACAAACAAATTACTTACAAATAAATAAGACATCATAAAATGTTAATTATTGATTAGTCAAAAAAGCTTAAAGATAAAATAAGACATACAGTATGTATTAAATATATATTTGCTAAAATAAGGTACTGTAGGCAGTTCATTCTGCTGTGGCGACCCCTGATAAATAAAGGGACTAAACCGAAGGAAAATGAATGAATGAATAAGGTACTATAAGAACTGTAAATGATCATCTTTGAATAACAAATAGGTCTGATTCAAATATACATGCAATGAAAAATATTGTAGTTTTTATTTTATATATCTGTACAATTATTCATTCATTCATTTTCTTTTTGGCTTAGTCCCTTTATTAATCTGGGGTCACCACAGCGGAATGAACCGCCAACTTATCCAGCATTTGTTTTACGCAGCGGATGCCCTTCCAGCTGCAACCCATCACTGGGAAACACCCATACACTTTCATTCACACACATACACTACGGACAATTTAGCTTACCCAATTCACCTATAGCGCATGTCTTTGGACTTGTGGGGGAAACCGGAGCACCCGGGGACAACATGCAAAATCCACACAGAAATGCCAACTGACCCAGCCGAAGCTCGAACCAGCGACCTTCTTGCTGTGAGGCAAGAGCGCGACCCACTGCGCCACTGTGCTCTGTACAATTATATTTAGCTATATTTTCTATACAAATTCAGTGATAAATCTTTATGGCCTCTATTTTTGTACAGAAAATTGCAGACTGAAACTACTGTACTTTTATTATAACATCTTTTTTTATTTTGGATTGTGGGCATTTTGAGATTTGTAAAATGTATTTGGGGCTGTTGAATCCCCATGTTGAATGCACAAATTCAACTAATGACATCTGTGAAATTACATAATCATGATTTTTTTTTTATGTCCTGCATGAATCTTATCAGGGCGACATGGTGGCTCTCTGGTTAGCACTGTCGCCTCACAGCAAGAAGGTCGCTGGTTCGAGATCCAAGCTGGGTCAGCTGGCATTTCTGTGTGGAGTTTGCATGTTCTCCCCATGTTCGCGTGGGTTTCCTCCAAGTGCTCCGGTTTCCCCCACAGTCCAAAGAGTGAATTGAATAAACTAAATTGGCTGTATAGTGTGTGTGTGAATGAGTGCGTAAGGCATCTGCTGTGTAAAACATATGCTGGATAAGTTGGCGGTTCATTCTGCTGTGGCGACCCCTGAAGAATAAAGGGACTAAGCTGAAGGAAAATTATTGAATGAATGAATCTCATTAGGGGATCAGGGAACCTATCTACAGTGCTACTTTCCTGCAGGATCCCTGCACCTCAAAATCCTACGATTCCTGCAGGATTATTTGTAAGCGAATAGCTTTTCTATTTTTAATGGATAATATAGATAGACCTGTCACTCTCAGTTTCTCTGTAAGCTACTTAAAAATATATTTTTATTAAACAGTCATTTATGAATGCGGTCGTCGAACCCATAGGTCGAACTACTACAATAATCAGATTGTATGTTGTGTAAAACCTCTCCTCTCCAGTGGATGTCAGTGTTCTCTTCTGTTATATGACTGCAACGGTAAGAAGAAGAAGGACTGTCACGTTGCGGCGAAAACAAGCAGCACTCCAACGTAGGTTGGTTTTAATGTAATTACAGTATCATATACTGTCATTATATGCTTTATGGTTATGTTAATAATACGTTAATATTCAATAACGATACGCAGAACGAGAGGTCTAAAGCATACTGTTTTCGCAGCTCTATAAACGTGACATATAGTATGTAAAGTACATACTAATATACTATCATTTTATCGGATTTAGTTGTCAAATATGTCGCTGTTTGTCTACAGAATAAGGGAGTAAAGTTGAAATGGGACGCTCATCCAAAGACAAACGAGATATTTACTACAGACTTGCGAAGGAGGAAGGATGGAGGGCGAGAAGTGCCTTCAAACTCCTGCAGCTGGATGAGGAGTTCAAGCTGTTTAAAGGCAAGCTCTTCATTTGTTCTGCTCCATCTGCATGGGATAGTGGATGAATCACAGGTTCAAAAGCTTGTGAAGTGCCTACGTGGATAGCATCAAAGCAGGCTTTTATGTTGAAATGACTGTGTTGCAGGTGTTACTCGTGCTGTGGATCTGTGTGCAGCACCTGGCAGCTGGAGTCAAGTCCTGAGCCGCAAACTACGGTCAGTTAAAGGGACATTTTACCCAAAAATGAAAATTACTCACTATTTAGTCGCCTTCAAGTGGTGCTAAAACTTTATTTATTAGTTTCTTTATTCTGTTGAACACAAAAGATGTTTTGAAGAAAACTGAAAACCGGTAACCATTCACATCCATAGTATGAAAGACAATGGAAGTCAATGGTTACAGGCTCCCAGCTTTCTTCAGATTATATTCTTTTTTGTTCAACAGATAAGAGAAATTTAAACAAGTGAAGGGTGAGTAAATAGTCATAAAATTTTCTGTTTTGGGTGAACTATATGATTTCTATATTTTGAAGTATACTGAATTTTGAGTGAAATGTTGTGGACCTATCTGTCCTGTTTCAGTGGAAAAGACAAGAGTGAAGAGGTCAAGATTGTGGCAGTTGATCTGCAAGCCATGGCACCTTTACCGGGCGTCACACAAATTCAAGGAGACATCACCAAGGTGCAATAAACAGTTCAAACAGTTAAAGCAAACTTCAATATGATACTTTTTTACATTTCCTTTTGTTTGAAAGTTAGTATAGCATTTTAACATATATTGTGAAGGAATAGCATTAATCTATACATACTTTTAATGTCAAATGCTTTAGTAATTAAAAAAAATCATCAATCCAAGGCACTCGAAAAGTAGGTGAAAAAGTTAAAAAGCCTTTATAAACATGGCTGTTAATTTTTTTAAATTGATATTCTACTATAAGTATATGATTGTGCCTTAGATTTCTACTGCAGAGGAGATTATTCGACATTTTGAAGGACAGTCTGCAGACTTGGTTGTGTGTGATGGGGCTCCTGATGGTGAGGAATAAACCTTTTTGTTGTTCTTTTGAACATAAATATTTTCAGACTATTTCCCAAGATCCTGAATTGAATGTTTTTTTGTCTTCATAGTGACAGGGCTTCATGATGTAGATGAGTATATTCAGGCACAGCTCCTGCTGGCAGTATGTATTTCTATGAATCCCATATATTAATACTATAAATACTATCAATTACATCAGAATTATGTCCTACATTATGTCCTTGCATGTCTTTCATGCATTACCTCAAGCAATACATTTGTATTTATTAATCTTTCTTATTAAAAATACAACTTTTTGGTATTTACTCATTCCATGTTTAGTCCATTAAATTATATAACCTGAATGAAGTGTTTAATTATATTAAAGTATTAGAAATGCTGAAATTAACATTAATTAAGAACAATAAATGGTTGTCTTTCTGGACCTTATGTTAGGTTTTATGTTTTCATAACAGGCTCTCAATATCACCACACATGTTCTCAAACCAGGTGGAAACTTTGTTGCAAAAGTAAGTCGTCTCATTATCTTTCATATATTATGAAATATTTATATTTCATAAATATTACTACTGAGAAATATAGAAATTATACTATATTTCTCATTATGAAATACAAGCTGTTTTTTTTTTATCATCTGAAATATGCTGCTACTAACATTCTATAATAAAATGCAATTAATGTCAAGCAAGCAAAATTCGCAAAGCAGAACGTATTTGGTTTCATAGAGAGGTATTTGTATAGCTCTTTTCCCACATGATGGTAGTTTTAGTTTTGCTTTAAATAAATTACTTTATGCTTGACGTTAATAGAGAACCCCGCTCTACCTAAAGGATTATTACAGAAATAATAAATGTTAAACACATACTTTTGCAATGCCATATTTTTATCGTTATGAGACAATGATTTTTATATATAGATACAGGGTTCCCTCACTTCTTGACATTCAAGGCCTGGAAATTACTTGGAAACAAACATAGGTCCTCGAAAGTGCTTGAATTAAATTTGAAATTAGTTTTTGTGTTATTTTAACAATTGTCATGCTGCTGTCAAAAACGGAATGAAAAATAACTTAGAATTTCTTAATTAAAAAATCTTAAATTAAAATCTTGTACCAGAACTATGACAAATAATGCACATTTGATAAATATTTCAGGAACCGCACTTGAATATTACCAGTTTTAAATTCAACAACGTTTATTAAAATTATATAAACATGACTGTCAAACATTATGAAAAATGACCCTCTGACCATCACTCTGACATTTTTAATGTTAATATTAAGTGTAAGTGAAATGTTAAGTACAGTTAAGACTTTCATGGTGCTACATTTGCTGGGGGTGTGAATTACAATGGTGTTTGATTTGAATTTGATTTGATGTAAAAAGTCCTTGAACCCTGATGTTAGATCATTAAAAAAAAGTGAATCCTTTAAAAGTTATAGTTTTTAATCTTATTTTATGTATTATTTATTGTTGTTGATGTCATTTTATGTTTCTTATAGAAAAGTGTTATTTATAAAATCTTTATAAATTTGATCTGTTTGTTGGGCTGAAATAGCCAGGGAAGTTAATATGCCAATAAACTCCAAACTGTCTCTTATAGAGAATCCCTGTTTTTTAAATCTATTTTCTGATTGTTTTTAAATTACTTTAAGGATTTGTTTGTGGAGTGAGTGACCTAAAGTACATATTTATATAAATTTAGTTTTATTTTGTGATACCGGTAGTCTTTTCATATTACTCTTACCTGAACTTGTGAATCTTTTTCTTCTGAATAGATTTTCAGGGGGAAAGATGTGACCCTGCTGTACTCGCAGCTCAAGATCTTCTTCAGCTTTGTGACCTGTGCCAAACCACCCAGCAGCCGCAACTCTAGCATTGGTGAGTCACATTTCAGAAAAAGATGGAAGGTGAGATTGTGTTAAGAATATTAATGAACTATTGTTTTGTTTTTCTTCAGAGGCATTTGTGGTGTGTCAGAATTACTCTCCACCTGAGGGTTACATTCCCAACATGTCCAACCCTTTATTGGATCACTCCTATGGTAACTTTCTTTAAAACTGGCCTTTCAAAGTATAACCTGCACAGTTCATTGTTGAAAAAGATTGTAATCACAATTCAAACACCCACACGGTCTTATTTCTAAATAAAAAAAAAACATATTTTAATAGAATGTGTATATTTAAATTACATTAGAGAACGTTTTTATTCAGGAAACATTTAAATCGGTGTCTTCTGGAGGAATATTTAAATATTTAGCATTAATTAAACTAAAAGATTGTATAAGACTTTTTTCAGTGTTGTTTGTATGTCTTTTCTACAATTAATGTTTATTAAGAAACCAATATGATTGCATGTTATGTATTGTATATTTAGTATAGGTTTTGCCATGAATTTAGCCGATGCTGCTGATATATGCTGATTTTCAAAATTTTTGAATGTCGAAATATATACAAATTTTACAAATACAATCACAGCAGATATTCAGATCTGGACTACAGTTGACACTTATAGTTATGAAACCTTTAATTCTAAATGAAGTCTTTAATTAACCACAAAATAGTGTTATTTCTGTGTAACAAAGATTCAAATTTACATAGAAATATTGAGATAAAAGTTGACAGTTTTTGTAGTAAATCACCTTTGACATCAAATTACACTCAAAACTGGTAAAAATGAAATTGTGATTTAATCATGCATTCAAGATATTTGTTTAAAAATTCAGCAGTTAATCAAATCAAATCAAATCAAGTCATTCAGCTGATTTAAAAATAATTATTAAAATATTCAAATTAGTTGTGATTCACATTTGTGATTTCTGATGTAAACAAAAAAAAGGTGATTCTTAATTTATTGAAAATCGTGCAGCTCTATTTCAAAATGTCATGACATCTGTGCTTTATTTATCTTTTTAAGTTCACTGTGTTTGCCAGTGTGTTTCTTCTTAAAGCACAATGTAATTTTTCCCCTCCAGATGTTGACTTTAACCAGTTGGAGGGACCAAACCGAGTAATAGTCCCTTTTCTTGCTTGTGGAGATCTCAGTGGCTTCGATTCAGACAGAACGTATCCTCTTCAGGTGAAGATAAGCTTCTCTTAAATCACACTTTATGAATTTATTTCTTCCTTTTTCATAAGACAATATATATTTCAAAGAATGTTGACATTGAAAGTCAAATGTATTTTTAGTCTAAGTCATAGAATATCAGGGATATTTGGAATTTATTTAAATGTCTTGTTTGTAGCGTGTTTTTATCATGTTTTGTCCATTGTTGTCTTTGGGCTATTTTTCAGCTGTTTTATTTCTTTCCCTTGTCAACCAGCCATCAAATGCAGTGTTAAAGGCTATACCTATTATAATACAGTTTGTGGTTGGTTTTTGTCTGCTCAGAGCTCATCCAGTAGCTTCTGGATTTTGTGGGAAAAATTTCAGGTTATTGCAGGCTAAATTAACATATAACATAACAATAACATATTTTGCAGTGCCTTGTTTCAAAAATTGCTGGGTTTTTTCTTTTGTGGTATGTCTTGGGATATTTTGTGGCTGAATGTGCATTGCGATGATGTCACAGGATGTATATAAAGCGGGTCACACACCTAGGGAGAATCCGTGCATATGACAACTTAAAATAGTTGTATATTATATATGTTATTAATATAATATATATTGTAATGTTATCAGATTATATAAAACATTGAACAGTGTCCTGACTGGACAGAATCTATATGAAATCTGTGATAATTAAAAAAATTGCTCCTCTAAATTCTGCGCTATAAGCTTGATTTTCTGTTAAATTCAGCAATCGCAGAATTGCAAAATTCTGGAGGGACAATTCTGCTCAACACAACATCTGCCTGTTTTTTCTTTAGATTATATGTTTTGTAAATTCAGCTTTTTAGTTAGTGAAATTCCCTATAGAAGTAAATGACTTCCAGTTTCCAACATTCTTCAAAATATCTCGTTTTGTGTTCAACAGAAAAAAGTAAATCAAACAGGTTTGGAACAAGTGAATGCTGAGTAAATGATGACAGAATATTTATTTTGGAGTGAACTATCTCTTTAAGAGGGTTCTGACATTATGTAGGTTTTGTTTTGTTTTCAGCTTGATTCTAGCAAAGAGTATCAGTATTTACCACCAACCCAACCTCCAATTCGGCCTCCCTACCAGCAAGCCTGTCAGCTGCGCAAGAGTAACCTGCTAGCCAAAGAGGACTCTCCGTCCGGTGCGCTGGACGAAGCCCTGACCGCTTTAGATCTCAACACGAAACCAGACACAAACACGACTACACCAGGAACCTCCCAATAATGGATTTGTACAGCTTCTATTTGAACAAGTTTTACTGTACACTATCAAGAATGTGTTTGTCACTGGAATATCTTTGTACTTTATTTACACCTACATTTCCATAGTATTAACAAACCCACAAAATTTTTACTCCTAAAAGATATATATTTTAGAGGTAAATAAGGTACAAATGTTTCTATGATTCTGTCTCGGTATCAAGCTGCTGTTTAATTCTTTGTACATTTGTTTCTGATTTAATAGCTCGATTATAATTAATGTAACTTTTATGCATTTTATTCTTTCTGTGACTATTACACTTACTGTTCACAGGATAGTTTCAATAAGTCGCTGAAACTACCTGATGACTTTTACCTGCAGCTTTACATGTTATTAATAAAATACTCAAATCTACCATCTGCAGTTTGTTGTTTTTATTCGTAGATGAACATTTCAAATTAAAAATATGGAGCTATATGTAGAATTGATAAAGTAGTGGTAATTTAGTAAACCACCAGCAACCTATTGCTTCTGTAGTAAGTTTTACTTTTGATTTTACGCTTGCTTGTTTCTGATTGGAGGTAATAAACAACAAAAATTAAAGTGATTAAAAAAAAAACATTAGGTCAACAAAAGCTTTGCAATTCACCCATATAATGTCAACTACTTGTCTATCAACGTGGCACTGTTGTTAAAGTTTGATCATAAAGTACATTTAAGACTAGACTATAGCTCTGGCTATGGTTTTGGCATGACATTGACATTACAGTGTAGAAAACACTTTTAAAAATCTGAAAAGTCCAAAAAGGGTTTTGTAGCAATTTTAACCATAATTTAAACCATTTTAGGTTCCTGAAAGAAACTTTTTTTATTATTATTATTTACACTGTTAAAAGCAATCAGTTGACTTTACTTTTAAAAGTGAGTAAACCTGCTGCTTTACAAGCAATTAGTAATTTACTTGGAAGACCTGTTGTAACTTGAAACTGTTAAGTTGACTTAATTTTTATAGTTATGCACATAGTTCATTAACTTAGTAATTTGAAAGCAATGATTTTACAAAATTTTTAAAAGTTAAGTAAACTATAAGCATATTCATAAAAATTAAAGGCAACTTAACAGTTCTAAGAGACAATGCGTTTACTCACTTTTAAAGAAAAGTCAATTTGTCAACTTTTAAGGCAACAGATTTACTCACTTTTTAAAGTAAAAAAAAAAGAAAATCTCTTTTTACAGTGAAAGAACATTTTGTGCGTGGTAAGTTTAAATGGATGTCAAAAATTCTTCGTGGAATCAGATATAAAAAAAATCCTATATATTTTTTTTTTTAAATTTGTCATCAAATGGACGTGAGGTTAAGCTAAATTGTCTGTAGTGTATGAGTGTGTATGAATGTTTCCCAGTGATGGGTTGCAGCTGGAAGGGCATCCGCTGTGTAAAACATATGCTGGATGAGTTGGTGGTTCATTTCGCTGTGGCGACCCCAGATTAATAAAGGGACTAAGCCGAAAATGAGTGAATGAATGGAAGTGAGGTGCTAAGAAGTGTCTAGAAACATCTTCCTTTACAATCAGTCATTCATATGAAGCCAGGGAAGGGGTCAGTTTTGAGGTTTCATTACAAGCTGTCCACACATTGGCAATATAAAAGTAATTTACTGAAACTCTTAAATCTAGCCCTTATAAATTAAAATACGCTCACAGAATTAACACAGACCCGTTTTAAAATCTCAAAATGACTAAAAGCTTTATTTTGCTGCATGACAAGTTTGTGGTTTGAAATACCTTCTCAAGCCTGCAAGTGAAAAGATCTGCCATCTGTTTCCTTTCATTCAGTTGCTCAATGGTTCGTGCATAAACTGGACAGTTTCACAAGTGAAGTATTTTTCACTATCTCAGTATAGCATAACCCAACAGAGGTTTATATATTCCTTGCTTGAACTCTTTTATAATTATGCGTTAATATAGACACAGTCATTTATAAATAGTTAAAATAAAGGTGTGAGATGGTCATAGATGATAAGCTGGTGGAAAGAATTCATACAGAGAGCTTTCAAAGCATTACGCAAGAGAAAAAATAGCTGTATGCAAAAATTTGCAGTCATGCATCCCGTTTCTGTGTGTGTGGGTTTTTTTTGTAGACATATAACTCTAATGCTGTATGCGCTAGAAGACATCAAACAATGATCCAGCTGTCGAATCTGTGTATATTCTGTAAGTACTAGATTTTAATGACATTTAAATTGAGCATTTGTTTGACCAGCATCATATTTTGGCTCATCCTTAATACTCAGTGCTTATTTTTCAGTGAGTCTTACTGCTGAATTAGCAAATGCAGGTATGTGGCTGCTGCAACAGCTATTCGTTATATTTAATGATTTTTTTTAATTAATTGTTGGTTTTCATACATAAATTATACATTTTATTAGGTTATTTAAGAATGATTCAGGTGACATTCGCTTCTTTAACTCTCAGAAACCAATTGTAGAGCAAAATTACTTTTGGTATTTTTATAAATTACAATAAATTATAATTTAATAATAAATGATTGGTTTTTAATCCACCAAATAATGTTTCTTTCCTTAAGATTTGTCAGACATGAACTTTAAGATATAAACTCAGAGTTCTGAGTGTGTGTGTGTGTGTGTATGTGTGTGTGTGCGTGCGTGCGTGCGTGCGTGCGTGCATGCTTGTGTGTGTGTGTGTGTGTGTGTGTGTGTGTGTGTTTTGTGGAATTATATGTCTCACAGATTTTAATTTTTCCATCTAAACTAAGGCTTCAAGGAATTTTTCCAGTATAAATGAGTACAACCTATAACAAAATTCTCATAAAAACACCCATATTTCTTTTAAACTCATTCTTTGTATGGGATCATTGAGATATTTGTGTTTTAAAATTGGTTTATTGATTTACAATAGACAAGTGATATACTCAAAAAGAATTATGCTGCTTGTTTATACTACGTATTTAAAATGAGCTGGAACAACACAATTCTTGAGAGTTTTTGGGACAACTTAATTGTTCTATGTTCAATCTACTTACATTTTTTATTTTGTAAGTTTACATTAGTTTGTATCTATTTACATTAAGTTTGTAAGGAAACAATCTATGTGTTGGGACAACGTGAAGAAATTGTGTGGAACGCAGCCTTTTTTTACAGTGTACGAGAGTGAGGCAGAATTTCAACTATTGTAACAAAACAATTTAGGATCACTGTCCAAAAAAATGAGAACACCTCAATGAATGTACAGTACCGGAAGAAAACAGAAACTGTACACTGTAAAAAATCTAATTACAAAACGTCATGACAACAAATGCTTTTATGTTACTTTAATTTAAATCAATAAGTTAATCAGGTTTCTAAAGCTTTTTCAGTTTAAGGGCAACA
>CAIGQW010052715.1:4449259-4486583 GCA_903798125.1 Danio choprae | reverse complement strand
GAGAGAAAGAGAGAGAGAGAGAGAGAGAGAGAGAGAGAGAGAAAGAGAGAGAGAGGACAGATTTACATATTTTACATGTTAACTTTCTTTTGTTTTCGTTTTTTAGTTCTTTCTAGTAAAAAAATTATTGCCTTTCTGGTCATAACTGGGATTTTGATTCTGCTCACTTTCCTCCTTATCATCATATGTATAATTTATATGACCAGAAATCAAGGAAAGAAACCACAAATGACAGGTATTTTTTATCTTTTATGTATTTTTAGTCATATTTGTGTCTACCGGTGATTTTAGTGCAAATATTTTAGGTGTGTTTAAATATGTTTATAAACAAATTTTCCAAAAGGTACACATTTGTACTTAAACGGTTCATATTGATACCTCAAAGCTATACATTATATTAGCACTTTAAAATTTCAAGAGTTGTTTTTTATTTTTAGATTTTAGGTATGTACCCTTGAGGTAATAATAAGGACACTTTAGTTACAAATGTGTACCTTCTTATTTCTAAGAGTGTAGACAGTAGGTAAATAAAAAGACTTTTTTACAACATGATATGTTCAATAAATTATTAATTCTAAATTTTATTCATTTGTTTTTAGGGTGTGGACAAAAGCTATATTCAACAAGGTTAGTGTGTGTTATTATACAGTATTCTGATGAAATACTTTGTAAATGGTGATTTGATAAATGTTACACTTTGATTTTATAGTGCTCAAGAAATGGACAATGGTGAGTGACTTTATTTTATCTGCAAAAATGCTTTTATATTTTGTGCAAACATATTTCTGCACACTATTTTTCTTTCTTTTCAGACAATCACGGTGCAAATTCTGGTTCTGTTGAAGGACAGGTAGGCCTATGGAAAAATTCTTCTAATTCTGTTATGTTTGAAAAAAGAAAAAAAACATAATAAAAGTTGTAGATTGATAGAGAACGTATACATGCTTTCCCACAGATAGTGGAAGATGAGCTTTTGTATGCCACCGTGAATCATTCAGGTGCTGGTGAAAACTCTGCTCCTGCAGTGAAGATTGATTCAGAAACTCTCTACGCCACTGTGGTCATACACTGAACAACCTGCAACACTGCCTGATGTAAATAATCACCAAAACTAAATAAAACCTGTACCATGTACCTTCCTGATTAGATTAGCTGTTGCAAAGTTAGGCAACGCTATTTTCTGAGAAATAAGTAGGAAACCGTCCAAACTTAAAGGCAAACTGTTTTAATCTTGTATTGTACTGCACTTGTATTCTGATGTATTTTGAGAGAAATGTTAATAAAAGAATCTATTGCATTGCAAACAGTCTAGAGCAATTGTTAGAACAACTCTTTTCTTTTAAGTAGCTCACTTAAGTCTATAGGTAAACATTACTTACATTTTTCAGGGCAACCACTTTCCTCAATTTTTTACATCACATACCTGCACATTTCTCACAGATTTTTGACCATTTTCCTGTAGGACTTCTCCGGGGAACATGTAATCCTGCAGGAAGCATGCAGGACTCCTGCAGGAAACACAAGTTCTGTTATACAGGAATCCTAATAAACTATTATGTATACTAAACCTGTTAGACTGCTGAAGGGATATTCAGGCCCTACTTGCACAAAAACACATTTTCAAAGCAATGTTGTTTCTCAAATTCAAATGTTAACAAACATAAATAAGGCATCAGAAAATGTTAATTATTTATTATTTATTTGCAGAGAGCTTAAAGATAAAATGAGTCAAGTGTGAAGAAATTTAACAATCTAAACAGAACATGGCCCATCATTCTGAAGAAACCAATAATTTAACAAAAATTATATTTAAAGTTTTTTATTAACTTAAAGCTAATAAAAAAAGTATGAATATAATTACATGCATATATGTTCTAGTGATGTTTCCCTCACCTTATATGTTCTTCACCACTCTGTTGCAGCCTAACAGTGTCTGTTTTATGTTGCCTGGTAAATATGTGTAGGCCTATAAAGTACGTATAAATACAGAAATATAAGGTAGCCTACTGTAATTATAAGAACGGTAAATGATTAACTTTGCAGATTAGTTGATATGTGAAACATAAATGTGTAGATTACAATTAAAATAAAAAAAATGTAACTTGAATGTACTTGAACTTTAATGGGGGGAGGTGGGGGGGATAATTAACGCGTGATCCCCCGAAGGACGTCAAATCAATTAAGTTAGAGGGGGGATTCAGCTCTTTAAATAATGACAAATAGTTTGGAATGATCTGTATCTTAAATAGTTAATAATTAAAATAATATATCATATAAATATACATTCGACCACCCCTGTAACGGTTCATACCATTGTGAATGCATATTCGCGCCAAGCAGTCAGTCTACCTGCTGAAACGGAGAAACAGCCAGATCTAGAGCACCGTGAGTAATCCCAAAACACATTTCTTGTTAAATCGTTTGTATCTAACTTGTAATACGCAAATTTGTCACCGTTTGTTTCATCAAATATTGGTCGTTTTTGAGAATCACACATCTGCTGAGCCAGTGCCAATAAATGCACACCCAATATTGATTGGTCAAAATACTGGAAAACATAAATAAGTTTGATTAATAAAAAATCAATTAAGCATATAAATTTCGTTCAGTGCGGTATGTACACAAAAACTAATATTGCTGAAAAAAGTTGACCCCCTGGTGTTCAATGTATAATTTGCACCATGGAAGTGCATCCCATGTCCTCATCCATCGATTGGCAACTGTAGTAGTACTGAAACAATCGTGTCGTAGTGCTGGGAGTCCAATAGATGGCGATATCTGCTGTTGACAAACCGTGTTTGAGCTTTACAGACAGACACAATGCATTAATTATTAATGGTATCATGAAGTAAATGTGACCTGTATGATATATAGGCTACTATATTTTATTATCACGCCATATAGTATCTTAAAAATGTATTATAATAAGTCATTATCTGAACACTGTAACGGATAGGCTGTATATTTGTGAATTTTTCTTTTGTAAAAATCACGGATATATATTTGTGAATTTTAACACCACCTGAGCAGTTGTGTAAAATGATGCACTCATATGCTTTAAAGCACTTCGTTTTTTTCAATCACCAAAGTTTTCAAAGGAGTTAATGCTTATAATGAAAAATATATTTATTTTAACAATGAACGAAACAGTGAACTGATTTTGAGTTTTTATTTTACATGTAGTGGGTTTACATGTTACTACTGTATGTACTAACTGTCTATTAATTGACCCTGGGGTTCATGAACCACTTTTTTTTGTTTATTTTGTTATGATAGGTCCACTTGTAAATGTTATCAATATTCACTTATAAATGTTATCAAGTCCTGTTTTGAGCCCTCTCATCAGAACACACCATTAAATAGGCCCGGTGGATTGTAGGAAAGTAAACCCACACATGTAAGTTATAATTTGGAACAGTTTGCATATTTAAAATATTTTAAAGGTTTGAGACAGCTGTGAACAGATAGTTATGTGGACTTCAATGTACACATGCTACATCCTTCAAAGCTGAATGCTACTGTTATTTGGGTTAAACACACATAAATACTAAGCACATATCAAGCAATTTGTAATAACAGACAAAACAACAGTGTGAGTATATGTATGGTTCAACATTACTAGTTTGATCCAATATACTTACAGCAGTGTCATTTAGTTTAAGTATTTCAGAAAATCCAATGTTGAAGATCCAATGTTGAATTGTTCAGTTCATTTTACAGAGTAAAATGAACTGAACAAAAGACAATGTTCCATAACCTGTCACTTCATTTTACTTCATTTCACTCATTGAAATGCATTTACTCTTTTCTTATGTTATGGTCAGGATTACATCAATTTTCAGTTTTTCCTGCACAACTTGCACAGTGTGCCTCTCATTATTTACAGCATGAATTGGTGGGTTGAGCTAAACATATAAAAGTAGCATTGATCTTATGCAGAAGCAGGGTTTATATATTTTTACGTGTTAGTTCTTGTTTTAGCAGGTTGGCTTCAATATAAGCTATTTTCACTCCAATAAAAAAAGGTTTTGAGTTCTGAAATTTACAGGATGTTTTTATAGTACAGTGCCCTCTTATATGTCAAAATATCAATGTAATTTGGATTTCTCAGTTCATGACCCGTTCCAATGTAATAAATGTATTCATAATTGGCTGCAGATTTTGTGTTTTGACAATGGAATTGGTAACTGAAATGCTTGCTTATGTGTGAAAACAACATTTTCACAGTTAGATGGCTGTTTAAGTCATTAAGTTGTAGAACAGAGCTACCTGTCAACATTTGCATTTATATTAATGTCAGTTGTGTTTTGAAATCTATCAGCTTTGCTAATGCACACAATGTTCTAGATGTAGTCATTCATGAGCCGATTGAGCTAGATCTGTAAATGTAATCTTACTAATCATTCTGAAACCACAGGTGGAAAATCATGACACTGATGGCATCACAAGGTCCCAGTTCAGCGAATACCCAGATTTGTGACAGAAAATGCAAAATGTAAGACTGTAGATCATATTTTAATAGAGCACCAGAAACATCACTCAGTCACTGGGAAAACATTACAGTATCAAATATTTATTATTACATTTATGTTCAAATGTTGAATAGTATGTTAAGCATCTTAAAAATCCTAATCATATACAATATACACCATATACTGTATAACAGAGTATGTACACTATATAATATATATTTTTTATAAAATATTATTTACACCATATAATAGTTTTTTTTCTTTTCCAAATACAGCATGTGAAGTTTTCTACCTTCTAGAAGGTTATCAGTGGATCATTTTGATTAGAGGATGGGAAATCAAGCAGATGAAGGATAATGTACAGCCTAGTGTCATGACAAGCATAAATAAATATGACTGATCCGTGTAAGGTCACATGACTCAGCCATCATTCTCATAGGCAAACGCTTGCGCCTGCATTTCTCTTCAGATGGGTTCTGAATTGTAATGCACTGGAGCCTCTTTACATAACTGCTATTCCGCATTCCCCCATTTTACATGGTATTGTTTTAAAAAACGAAAATAAATAGCACACTGTATCCCACCTGTTCATTAGTAAAACACAATTTGTCATTACTGTATGTAACGTTAGGATTTTTCGCTTTCAGAAGCATCATAATTATTCCAATGGGTTTTGCTTGACATAAAGCGAAGTGGTTCGTTTGTCAATGCTAGAAAATGAGTGGCAATCTGTCTCTCTGTGTCATATACACTCCCTCGCATTGTCTTTCCCCCATGTGCAGGTTGAAATGGACTGGATTACTGCATAAACAACAATGCATGAGCTTTTTCTCATGGAAAACCAGTCTGGTGAGAGAGAGAGAAAGAAAGAGAGAGAAAGCGACCATGCAGTTTTTATGAGGTAAGCTGTTATAGCTCAAGCCCCTTTACAGGGGGAAACTTGCCTACAGTTATAACCATGAATCCAACTCAATGCATCATGCTAAAGTAAACTAGAAACCAGTTGCAGAATAAAATCTTCATTAAATGAACAAATAAAATATGGTGTGAAAAAAAGCAATTTGTGTGGAAAGAATGAATGAATTTGTGCACAGATTATATCCTCCAGATCTGCACAAAGAAGACAACAGTAGTACTAACAGACGTGCGGTAAACAGTTGGCAGAGAAAATGGGAGACTGTGAGTGAGAAAGAGAGAAGGAGGGAGAAAAATCGAGCTGCTGCAGTATCCCTACACTGCTGAGCCTTGGACTGCGTGACTGACTGGTGTGTGAGAGAGAGAGAGAGAGAGAGAGAGAAGGGAGGGGGGATGGGAAGGATCCGACTTGGATGAGGAGCAAGCAGGCAGGCAGCAGCATCATCTCTTTTGTGGCGCTGCTGAGGGAACTGGCTGCCTAGAGCCGTGCAGGGTGCTCACTCCTTGCAGGCGCTCGCAGCGCCACCGCCTCTCCCGCACTGGCCGCCGCAGGGACGGCGACAGCCTCCGTTACAGGCGCATCACTGCTTGTTACAGCGGCACCATGGCGCAAGCCGCTAAGCAGATCCGCAAGAACAAGGACCTACAGGAGCTCGCTGCCCAAGAGCTGCGAGAGAAGGAGGAGGAGAAGATCAAAAAGAGGAACCGATCGAGAGACCGCAGACGCAAGGTAACAAAAAAATATGCCTTCTGCTTTTTTCTCCTTTCCTATTTCTTCGCACTGAAGGGGATACGCACACACCTTCACTGACTCATTGTGTTAACAAGTCAGTTAGAGCTGGTTGTTCACAGATCAGATTTAAGGAAGATGCTTGTCTGGTGGGGGGGGGGTCATGACTGAGACGATTGGTTAAGTAGCCCCTTGGTCCTTGGGGAACATCCTGCTTGATGAATTTAGAACAACATTTATGACTGATGCTGCAGCAAAGCAAACCCGCATGCTTTATGTATTCAGGTAGCGTCTGCCACAGGCTCCATTGTTTGTCATCGGCATATTACACCATCTCGCATATCGATGCCGTAAGCGTGAACTTTGGCAGAACGTGAGTGTAATGTCTGCACCTTCCTCTGCCGCCCATTCTCATTATAGCTGAAGTGCATTATGGGAGCTCTGGTGCGCTGAGCCCTCTGGCTGCCTGCTTACCTTTCCTCCTGGAAATGTGCATGAGATGATGTATGGTCGCGTGCATGCAGATTTTGGGTTTACATGCACCCAGAGGTACACGTGACTCGGGCTGGTGAAGACAACAAGATCATCACAGTGCGGGGTGATGACTCCATTCCTTTTGCTCACCAAGGCTCATAAAACCTGTCAGCTTAGCATTTATCAGCGTAACTACGTGATCGGACAGAGATATGTGGCCGGCGGTGGTAGAATGTCAGTGTAGCTCCAATTAACAAACCGAGATGCTGACACACACGCAGTGACACTGAGGACGAAAGAAAAAAACGATACTGGAGTCTAAAGATCACTCTAAGGGCTGTCCTTGAGGGTTGGCTGTTTAATCTTCGGTGGGACGTCTGATGAAGCATTTGTCATGGCTGTCAGTGACCCCTTGAGATTACTCAGGGTCTGGAAAATTGAAGTTGGGACGTGTTTGAGGATACTGTTGCTTTTTTGATTTGATTAAAATAGTGTTATGCTGAGCAGTCAGTCAAAGCATTTCCATCACATCCAAGTTTTGAACTTCTTTCATGATTATGTATTTAGACAGCATTATGTTATATGGGGTGATTTCCTTCAAAAGGTCAAAATAATAATTATTAATATTTGTTTCCTATAAGCCCTAACATTATCTGACTTTATAGTACAACTAATCCACGATGCATATGTTTGTATAAGCTTGTGCAATTGTGCAGCTTGAGACGTAGATCAGTCTGTAACCTTCCACACACGTGCAACCATTGGCACACAGAAGGATAATTATTGGCAGATAAGCAAAAATCAGAGAGGAATATTACATGATTTAACATTAGCTGCTTATTTTTTAGAAATGTTTAAATCAGGGTCCACAGTTAACAACCGATATTAAGTAAAGAGCAAGTGAATAAATAAATAAAACATTGGAAGATTTAGTGCGCCGCAAAATGAAAATGTACTCTCCTTCAAATGGCTCCAAAAATATGAATTTTGAAGGATGTTAGTTACTGGTAGCCATTGCACATCTTAAGTGTCTAAATATTTCCTAATTTATTGGCAGATAGCAATATGTCCGCCGATATATTGTCCATCTCTGTTGAGAGATTGGAACAGACTTGGTTCTAGATATCAGTTGTTCATTGAATTGGTGTTTATGTTGCACTAAAATTGAGTGTAAGTTTGCTGACGATTGTTGGGAGATGAGGTTTAATTTGTCTAAATTATTTGAGAAAATTGATGTATTTTTATTTAATTTAAATATTACTTGTTTATCTTTTGTTTTGTTATTAATTGTTTTGTTTTTGAATGCTATAAAGGCGTGGTAAATTGACAACAGTACAGTAGAAAAGAAAGAAGTGGGTCAGACAGTTATTGATCACATTTTTGTTGGAGAATTCTTGTTTTTGGAACTAATTTTATCTTCATTTTGAGTTTTAGTTGGTCAATTTTTAATAAAATAAGATCGAACAAATGTGAAGACCTAATAAATGTGAGTGGAATGAAGTAGGATAAAAGCCCTCTACTATGCTTCCATGGCCAGATCAAAAGGCCACAACAAACAGTTTCATATACTGGCAAACAGCCTTCTCCACAAGAAGCACCACCACATGTTTGTTTTTTATTTGCTGCAGACAGACCATGTATGTACTCTTATAGAAAAGATGTGGCGCTATGAGGTGGGCTACTTGTCCGGTTTGTGACCCCCATCGATTCTTTAAAATCTCTCTGTGAGCAATTGTGCAGATACATCTGCACCAGCTCTGTAACTCGACCCTCCAGTGTTTTCATGTGGCTAGTGCTGTTTTGGATGTAGTTCTCCTATCTGACCACCGTGGAATGAGAAATGAATGGAGTGGAAGAAACCGCATGTCAAAGTAGGTAGAGTTCCAGAAAACGCCCTATGTTTACATAGCCACGGACCAATGGCAGCTCAAAGGTGTTTAGGAGCCAAAATGAACTACCCCAATAAGTTCGATTTGGTGAGCTGTTTCAATCTGCTGAAACAAACTAACAAAACTAAAATTTTGTTTTAAATTACGTCATTTTTTATTTTGTTGAAGTATATTGGGGCCTTAAGATCTATAACATACATTTACAAAGTAGATTGGCTTTTTATTTCTTGCCATCTTGCCTTTACATTTATCATCACCAAGTGATTTTCCTCCTCTAGAAGTCAATGTGGCTAAGCGATTGCTATGATAAATTAAAAATGCCACCTCATGTCATTAAGGGTTGCCAGCCATTGCTCTATGTGGTGTCATTGTGCTTCTGAGTACTTGTCAGATTTGCTGAGCTCTCAAAGTGTTTTGGACAGTCTGTAGCCTTGTGAGATCTCAACTGTTGGTGGACAAACCGTCATGTTGTGATTTTTTTTTTTTTTTACACATCCCTGAGGGGAAGTCCAGAGAAAAATGATGTCAAGTACCCAGAGTGTGAGATGCAGAGAATCTGGCTGTGTTTACTGAATGGGATGAGAATTCTGAAACTTTATTAATTATCATAAAGCAGTATGTCACATGACCTAATTGCAGGTATGATTAATTCAGCCAGTGGCATTTATTTATCATCAAATTTTGTTTTTTTTTTACATTTATTGTACTAATGTTGTGTTGAAATGTATAAAATGGTTTGCTTGTTAGATTAAAGAGGTAGAAAATATTTGTTGTGGTCAAACTTAAATGTTCATCCATTGGTTTACTAAAAAGCTAAAATTCTGTCATCATTAGCTATGCGTCTATCCAAATATTGAAATTAGATTTATGTGCAAAACTGGTATATTACATAAAACATTTGCAAATAAAGCACCGTTTCCTTCCAAAGAGTCAAAGAGAACAACACTTCCTGAAACCTGGTGACATATATCAAAGAGAAAAATGAAATTTTCTGGTTAGGAGAAGCCACTGTGGGCTTCTTTCTTATATAATAAATTACTTGTACCTCAGAAGATGAAACAAAATGAATGCGTGGTGGCTTTTGAAGGCATGAGATGATCTTTGGGAGCGCAGCTGCTTAAGACAGTTCTGAGAGGTACCGTAATATTGAACCACTTTGATGGGCAAAACATGAGGGTTAATGAGCTAAACAACATTTCACATGTGGTGCAAGGTGGTCAGTCCACTGGTTTGTCCATTAATGCCATCCCATTGCACCCATTTTTATCACATGGTCTTTTAAAAAACAAAATCAAATGACTTTTTTAATGCACAAGCTGGGATTTATTCACTAAATGTGTTTTCATAGAAGTTAAAAAGTTTATCGTACTAAGATCTGTGCATACGCTTTTTTAATGTAATTTCAAAATATTTACATTAAGCATTTTTTATGCAAAAATGCACATGAAATAGGTGGATGGAAACATCTGATATTCCCATCTTATGTACTTTCAAATCCTTAAAACTTCTGCTCATGTGAAAGTCAGAAGCTTCAAAACATTCATAAACAAATAAAAAAGGATTTAACTTTGTCTGCTATTTACATATAAACACTGTTCAGTGAACATAAACAAAAACATACATTTTTGATGTGCGAGAGAAAGTCTGATTGGTTCTTGTGGAGACTCATTTGTTCTTACACATCAAGCAAGCAGACTTGAGCTTTTGTGACCAAATTAGAAACAGCTTTCAATGTTTATATGTGAATAAAAGCCCAACTCAAATCAAAAGACTTAAATTAAAATGATCGGATATATGCAACTGCAACCTACCAGATTTGCTAAAAAATATCTTATTATGTGTTTTGAAGATGAAGGAAAATCGTATGGGTTTAATACAACATGAGGATACAGTAAGTAAATGACAGAGTTTGGTAAATGAGAGAGATGGCTAACCTATTAAGTGCATAGCATTGTGGGATATACTTTCTAGCTCAGTGTCTATATACCACACTTTTTATCATATGCAGTAGTTCATGTACCATGCATACAAATGAATGCTACAGAAATATAATATGTAGTATGTCATTCTAAACATAACATAGCCTTCGAGTAAAAGTTTATAAAAGGCTTAAAAACATAGCTTTTGTTCTAGAACTTTTAAAAACGGCATGAAGTGCATTATTAAGTCGCTGCACTGGTGCTTTGTGTCCTTTTTAAAAAAAACGATGGTACCTGAGGTAGAACTTCTGTGTTCAACACAGTATTAATTAGCCCACAGTACTTATGTCTCTATGCTGATCTTGCTGTGTGTGTAAAATCGTACGCATCACATTCATACGGCTCACACATGACCTGGCCCAGATTCCCATACAGCACAGAGCATATATTTGTCTCGTTACCTAATAGGAAAAGACAGGAGAAGGTAAAGTCACACGTATCAGTTAGTACCTTCAGTCATGGTCTATATTTATTCCCTGCCTGAGTCGCTACCAATCTGTCCGTGATCCTGCCAACTTGAAGGGATGCGATGCCCAGGATTCTGGAAGGTTCAGTTGTGATCTACTGTATAGGGAGATGCTTTTGTAATGTTGTCTTTGTGCCACTAGAGGCAGCAGACTGGAGGAGACAGAAAGAGAGAGAGAGAGAGAGTGACAGGTGAATTATAGCAGCATAACTTCAGAGATCAGGGTTAACCCAAATGCATTATAATTAAGTACTGTTTGTGGTCATAATATGGTAAGACTACATTTACCTTTACAGCCGCACTGCTTAACTTTTAATATATCTGTCAGTTATAAAGACTTGAATTGTTTCTGGCTTCCATAATGTGAAATACTATGACAATACTGACCTGTTAAAGTCAAAATTATTAGCCCTCCCGTGATTTTTTTCTTTTTCAAACATTTATTCATTTTCTTTTCGGCTTAGTCCCTTTATTAATCTGGGGTCGCCACAGCGGAATGAACCGCCAACTTATCCAGCATATCTTTTACGCAGCGGATGCCCTTCCAGCCGCAACCCATCACTGGGAAACATCCACACACATCGGCCAATTTAGCTTACCCAATTCACCTATACCGCATGTCTTTGGACTTGTGGGGGAAACCCACGCGAACACGGGGAGAACATGCAAACTCAACACAGAAATGCCAACTGACCCAGCCGAGGCTCAAACCAGCGACCCTCTTGCTGTGAGGCGATTGTGCTACCCACTGCGTCGCCTCTTTTTCAAATATTTCCCAAATAATGTTTAACAGAGCAATTAATTTTTTACGGAATTTCCTATAATAGATTTTCTTCTGGAGAAAGTTCATTTATATATATTTTTTAAAAACATTTTAAGGTCAATATTATTAGTCCCCTTAAGCAATATACTTTTTCGATTGTCTATAGAACAAACCATCGTTATACAGTGATTTGCCGAATTACCCTAACTTGCCTAGTTAACCTAATTAACCTAGTTAAGCTTTTAAATGGCACTTAAAGCTGAATACTAGTATCTTGAAATATTATGTACTGTCATGATGGCAAAGATAAAAGAAATCAGTTATTAGAAATGAGTTATTAAAACTATTATGTTTAGAAATGTGTTAAAAAAAATCTTTCCGTTAAACAGAGGAGAAAAAATATACAGGGAGGCTAATAAATAAGGAGGGCTAATAATTCTGACTTCAACTGGATATTAGTTAACATTAACTTACATTGAAGTATATGTCATTTACAGCATTTATTCATATTAGTTCATTGTACAATAAATGATTTTTAAACACGACTCTACCCAAAAGGTCACACCCCTATCTTGTTTCCTCTGCCCCCACATTAACATGCCTACTATGCAAACACAGGTGATGACCATGACAAAGGCTTCCCACTGCTCCCAGTGTGTGTGTGTGTGTGTGTGTGTGTGTGTGTGTGTGTGTGCGTGTGTGCGTGTGTGCGTGTGTGCGCGTGTGCGCGTGTGCGCGTGTGCGCGTGTGCGCGTGTGCGTGTGTGCGTGTGTGCGTGTGTGTGTGTGTGTGTGTGTGTGTGTGTGTGTGTGTGTGATAGTGGCTTTGGATAAAAGCATCTGCTAAATGAATAAAATGTAAAATGACAAAGTTCCATCCCAAAAAAACAAACACAGCTTTTATGAACAGCTCTCCACATTATTCAATAGTCCAGTTAATAAAACAAATAAAACAATAAAGGGGATAATGAGATCCCTAAATAAAACCCCCAAAAAGTTTTATAGGATCTCTCTTTTTGTGCACACTTTGGGAGCCAGTGCTTGTTGGAAGATGTTTAGATGTTTCAGGCTTATATGTTGTGGAATTGAATCATTTTATCATAGCTGAAATTATGGAAAATATGAATACAAATGAACAAATAAGGAAAACGGTTATTAAAACAAAAGACAGTATAGCTCTGTGTAACACTGCAGAACCAATATTACCTTCTTTTCCAGTGGATACCTCTATAACAAATTAAACGCAAAAATGACACCAGTGATAAAACGACAAATAAGAGAGCTTCTAACCATTGCAATGTGAAAATATTTGCTCAAACACTGCAGTTCATTGGCATCAAATCAACAGCCAAGGTAAATAAATTATTCCAATTTGTAGATTTTTTGAGAGCTGTAAACTAAGTTTTCCTAAATAGCAGTAAATGTTTATTAGCTAAGAGTTTTCTCCTAAAAGCTATCACAAAGCTGCCGAGACAAACTATTACTAAGGATTATAGAGAAGTTTTAAGCTAAGAGTAAGGGTGGGTTGACCTGCTGCTATGGATAATGTCAGAATGATTACTAACTATACACACAGTGATTGGCTAACGGGGAGGGGAGGAGTCTATATGTGGAGGCGAGGAGAGATTATAAAAGCCCCCATCCTGACCCCATTGTATATTTTCTTTTTATGCTCTATAGAAAAAATGTTCATCGTAGTCTCATGTGATTAGTTACACCCAAGGCACACAAATGGTTTATGGTCCTTGAAGCTTCTAAAATATTTTTTGCTGAAGGCATAATTGCTTTGAAATAGATCTCCTCAAAGATTAAATATTAAAGTTGGAGCTGAATCATTTGGCTGTTTCACATTTTTCCTTGTGACATCTAAAGTGCAAAATTGTTCAATAATTAGCACTGCGAGATTGAATTTATTCATTTTTCATTTAATGAACTCTGAGAAAAAAGTCTTTGTCTCAAACCTGCAATGCCATTATGCATTAATGTGAAGTTTGATAAGATTGACTCAAAATATGATATCTTGGTAGCCTCATTTGGTTGTTTTAATTGATATTACTGTAAGTTTATTAGTTATTAATGTAAGTCATACAGTGACTTCATTTTTTCTGGGCTATGCTATGATTCAAAATATGTGATTTAAATTTTTTGTCTGACTGGATGCACATGGATTTAATAGTCAAAAGTGTTGTAACACTTATGGTTTTGTTACGTTAATCTGACACCGCTTTGAGTAATTAGATAAAGGAACATGTTTTGCCTTTGATATTTAAACATTTCTGCTGGATCGAGATTTGATTAATGTGTTCATTACTGTCTCCTTTTACACAGCAAGTATGAAGCGAGATGTATAATTACGCAAATGGGAACCTCTCAGCATTACTTCCTTTTGCAATTTATTTTTTACATGAGATGTGATGCCTTTTGGACGCTCCTGTGGAAAACTACTTACTATTGTTCTTGTGTTTTGCATACATCTTAGTGTATATTTACCTTTTTATCATATTTTTTCATGTACTCATTTAAGGCGCAGCATGTTATTTATGAAGCTCATTGACTGTGCTGTAGATCATATTGTACATATTTAGTGTGTGTGCTACGTTGACCAAAAATGACCTTCATGCATTTTGTACACAAACTGCAAAATGCAACTCATTTAGATGCATATTGAGTATTGATGCATATTTAAAGAATTTAGGTGCATACTTCATTTGTTTGGTTTTCATACTACACATATGTTGCAGTAGTTTCGGTGTTCCATTGTTGGAGGAAACAGACTGTGAAATTGTTTTCTCTCTATTTTTTTTGTCTAACCTGTGTTGAGTTCATCCTTTGACAGATTTCTTTAAACGTGACTGACATTTTATCTGACCACAGGGTCAAGCAGCAGGCGCATGGGGAATATCCCCATGTTATTATATTATGAAGAATAAGAGTTAAATGGAGAGTGACTAATATGAATTACATGACCACCATTTGAACTGTAAAACACAAGAACACACTGTATTTCCACAGTGATTCTTATACTCACTACACTCTATGAAATTTGGTTTAGTTTAGACTTCCGTGCCGGGTCAGAAATGAACTTTTTCATCTCACTGTATTTATTCCCAAGGGCATTTTTCTATTTAACCTTCATAAAGGCTTTTGAGTCTAGGCTGGGTCAGTTGGCATTTCTGTGTGGAGTTTGCATGTTCTCCCCGTGTTCTCGTGGGTTTCCCCCATGTACTCCGGTTTCCCCCACAGTCCAAAGACATGTGGTATAGGTGAATTGAATAAACTAAATTGGGCATAGTGTATGAGTGTGAGAGTGTATGAGTATATAGGTGTTTCCCAGTACTGGGTTGCGGCTGGAAGGGCATCCACTGCATAAAACATATGCCGTAATAGTTGGCAGTTCATTCCGCTGTGGAGACTCCTGATAAATAAGGGACTAAGCAGAAGGAAAACGAATAAATGAGTAAGATAGTATGCATAATCTATTCACCATATACTTGTTATGAATTATCCTTTCTTTTTTTCAAGTTTTTTTCCGGTAACCAATTACCGTTAGTAAATGTTCTTAAGAGACTGAAATTATATATAAATTATACATCAGTTATAACTCATTTTGGTGTAGGACTACATTAATATGACAAAATCATTATTATAGATTAACGCTCTTTATATATTATTGATGAATAATATATCACAGAATTATGCATTTTCATAAAGTCTGTAAAATGAATTTCTGCAATTAGTTGTTCACAAATGCAAATATTTTTTTTATTTTACTTTACTGAGATATAATATAATTAGTTTCCTAAAAACAAATCATTTGTTTAGCTTAAGGGCCTCACAGTGGGTAGCACGTTCGCCTCACAGCAAGAAGGTCGCTGATCGCTGGTTCGAGCCTCGGCTGGGTCAGTTGGCGTTTCTGTGTGGAGTTTGCATGTTCTCCCTGTGTTGGCGTGGGTTTCCTCCGGGTGCTCCGGTTTCCCCCACAAGTCCAAAGACATGCGGTATAGGTGAATTGGGTAAGCTAAATTGTCCGTAGTGCATGAGTGTGAATGGGTGTGTATGGATGTTTCCCAGAGATGGGTTGCATCCGCTGCGTAAAACATATGCTGGATAAGTTGGTGGTTCATTCCGCTGTGGCGAACCCAGATTAATAAAGGCCGACTAAGTCGAAAAGAAAATGAATGAATGAATGTTTAGCTTAAATCTGCTTTAACCACTGCAGACTTTTATTTTTATTTGATGATGTATTTTGCAATTGAAACAGAATGGACCCTTTTCACAAGACTGTTATGACGCGTTTAACAGTCATCATAATCTTAAGTCCTTGAAAGTGTTTAATATTTAGATAAAAAAAGTTTGTACATTTATATGTATTTATGTATCTATTATATCATTACAAAAAACGAATTACTGCTTATGCCAGGTGTTTCTAATGCAGCGTCTATGGGGACATTATTCTCTTCTCTGGCTGCCGTCACACTTTTTTTTTCTTTTTCTGAAAGTCTTGATAACACCATTGTGGTGTTTTTGTTTTATTATTTCAGCAAATGGGATTGTAAAAAAATATTTGTTGTACTCTCCCATTCACTGTGCTCTAAGTTTACCCAACTATGATGTGTTCCGCAACCAAGAAACGCAGAAATGTGAAAAGGGTCTATATTGAGTAGGGGACGGGGTTTTATTTTTGCACTACTTCCCTCATCTTTCACTCGCAGCAAGCTAATGGCTGGAGGGGCGTGGCTAAGCACTTATTCAGTAGATTCATTGGCATAGATTAATTGTTCACCTTAAAACTAACAATGTTCAGTATAAAAATAAACTTAAAATGTTAAATCAATCTCTTACTTGCATCAAATCTGCACTTTGTTGTTAATGATGAGAAGAAGTGCTACAATGTAAAAAGATGCTGGGTTTCATACAATTCCTTCATGTTGACCCAACACAAATTGATTAAGTTAACTTAATTGTTCTTGCAAATTTAAGTGGATTGAACATAAAACAATTAAGTTGTCCCAAAATAACTGAAGAGTTGTGTTGATTCAGCTCATTTGAAATAATACTGTAGTTAGAAACAATTTTGGAGTGTGGTGCAAAGAATTGCGTTTTTACATTTTATTTTGAATTGCAACCAAAATCCTTTTGTCTTGTTTAGACAGGTTTAATCGTTCATGGAACTTTTTTATGCCACCTGATCTTAATTTTGTGGGGCATTTTTGCTATAAAGCCCCCATTCATTTCTGACCTTGCTTCCTTGTTTTTTCTTATTTCTCCTAAATCATTCATGCTCCTACTCCTACTTTGCTCTTACTGGTCCCAGTTCCAGTCATAATGTACATAAATATCGACATTCCTTTCACAAGACAGACCAGCGTCCATTAGACTCAAAGTGCTTTGTCTCACGCATTAGCCAAGGAGCACATAAGCTACGATTACACAAGCTGATTAAATTGACACAAGTTCTGGATATATGTGATGGCCGCTGGTCTATATAATGCTCCACGCATATGGTTCCCTATGGATGTCATGGATGAAATAAATAACTTACCGACAATGTCCTTGCAGGGACGACGCAGTGGAAGTAAAATTTGTTCCCTACACATGCTGCTGGCTTATACATGCATGCAAACTCAGCATCTGGGCTTTGTAGCAGTGTTATCGACAGATGTAGGTGGAGCAGTTCTCATCTGTCTTGTGCTTGAAGATGAAACAACCCAAGCAGCTCAGTTACTCTGATCTTAACCTGTTTATCATGCTGAGAGTCTCTCCAGCTGTGTGTCCTCCTTGGTCTTTATGCATGCACGTTATCGCTTATTAGATTATCTGAATGCGGCAAACGATGCAACAGATGATCCTTGAGATTTTAGGAGAATTGTGTTTATAATTCTCACAATACGCATTTTAAGTTTAAATAAATAGTGGATTATTTTTTGTCTTTATTTTTTCACCATTGAATTGTTTCAAACCTCTTTAAATTTCTTTAGTATGTTGAATGCAATGGAAGATATTTTGATGAATGTAGGAAACTGGTAGTCATTGACTTCCATTATATGTTTTTTTTCTACTGGATGTTAATGGCTTTCCCAGTGCTGGGTTGCGGCTGGAAGAACATCCTCTGCGTAAAACATATGCTGGATAAGTGGGCGGTATATGTATATATGTGTATGTGTGTGTATATATGAGTGTCTGTGTGTGTTCAACAACAACAAAAATAATCTCAAAAAGGTTCGGAACCACTCGAGGGTGAGTAAATGGTGAGTGATTTTTCATTTTTAGGTAAGCCACTGTATGCCTGAGAGTTATTTACACCATCATAGCACCTCCGGGTGTCCTGGCAATGACTTTTTTTTGGAAAAGTAATGAATAAAAATGAATTTCAGTAGACGCAGCATTGAAACGTTTGTTATTAGTTTGCCTCAATAATTTGCATAATTGACATTTCTTGGCTTACATTATGAGACAATAGTAAGCTAATTTTGTTACTGTTTCAGTAGCTTCTAAATTTGCTTTAGTTTTTTTTCTATAACAGCTGTATTGCTGCTTTAGTATTTAGTAGTGCTTTAGTGGCATATGAAGTTTATACACAACCACAAATCATTCAGGTTTTTTTGTAATCTTTGTTTTATGAGCACTACATAAAATAGTATTTAACTAAATCCTTTTAATAAGTCTTTTATATAATAAATTGATTTAATACTTGAAGTGTTCATGTTAAATGTTAATAATGTGCATAGTAATTTCATTTACATTACATGACTTGATTGAGTGCATTGATTTAGTATGTATGTTGCTCTGGTAGCTGGTAGCTCTCTGCATGTTATTATGTGTGTGTTTGTGAAACAAGCTAATTTTAAAACCACTCTAGTAAAGTTTAAATTAGCTTTTAATGCTTTATAATTTGTATACTTTAAATTTAGATGCAAATGTATTCGATTACAAATCATAGACACTGTTAAGTTGTTTTGTGGTATTTTTTTGGTGTTGTGCTTTGTGACTTGAATGAAAAGGACTTTGTGAAAATAATTTTTTATTTGTCAACAATATGTCCCTGTAACTATCATTAGTGTGAAAAGGAACAACTTTTTTTGGCATCATACTGCCCTGTAGTATTCATATTTACCTAGAGACTGCATTCAAATTTATGTTAAAGTATGTTTTTTTGCGGTTTCAGAACAAAATGTAAGCTGAACCATATATTTGCATTGAGCCTGTGTTAACAAAATGTACTATAGAGAAAGTAATTTAGGGTTTCTTGTATTCAGAGGCGTCTGCAAATCTGTGAAGTACTACGTAGATACATACATCTAAATCAATGCAAAATGCACACTTTAAGTACTATGCATCATAGTTGTCATTCTTGATGAATGCAGTAGTATGCATACTAGATGAAGTATGCATCCTTGATCAATAACTGAAATATGGATTTTAAATATGGATATATACATGGATTATTGATTGATATAGAATGAATACTCTACAAATTTAGTTTGTATTCATCGTTCAGAAATAAGCTAAGCCTTATGGATGTGTAATATTTACCCCGTTCGCCTATAATTGTGACGTTCTCAGAGGTCAGGCCCTAATCCAAACAAGTTAACAGTTTCTTTCTAATATTTTCCAGATTAATGTCATATGTCTTGCAGATTATACTAATCCATATACGCCTGTCTAGATATGTTAGATACAGCTTGACCTTCCTTTTCTTTGCGCCTCAAATCTTGTCATAAACCGAATGACGTTCTTCTTTGTTGACGCGCTCTAGTTCACAAAACAGCCAATTTCAGCAAAATGTATGCAGTCGTGTTTCTGAGCTGGGATAGAAAGTAAACATAATATTTCCGCCAGCTATATTTGTGACCTCGGAGAGATACAATGGCTTAAATTCCATCCATCCTCTTGCTGTTCCATTATCAAAGTCTTGCGTGTGTATATGTCGATATCTTGTGTGTGTGTGTGTGTGTGTGTGTCTGTGTGTGTGTGTGTGTGTGCGTGCAAGTGTTTGTGTAACTCCATTACCAAACTGAACATTCGTGCATGAGTGTGTACATATGAGAGAGAGAGAGAGAGAGAGAGAGAGAGAGAGAGAGAGAGAGAGAGAGAGATGCAGAGTTAAAAAAAAGAAAAGAAAAGAGGATGAAGGCAATCACTAATGGAGGGAAAGTGAAGTTCAAGGAGTGATCTTTTTTTCCTTTCTTTCCATCCATGGTTTAAAATTGAATCAGCAATGAAGTATTTATACGAGCGCGGTGTGGCTTTTCCAGTCCACTGCCTCAGTGGAGAGAGAGAGAGAGAAGATCTGTAATATTGCCAGCGCGAGTCCTGCTGTCTTCCAGATATGCCTGTGTGTTTATGGGCCGCAGAAAAAATAACAAGAGCACAAGCTGACAGTAGTAGTTGATTACGAGCAATAAGCAGGTCTGGTGGGAGAGATGGAGAGCGCCGTCATGTGTGTCATGGGCATTGATGATAAATTCACCTTCACTGCTTGTAATGATGCCCTTTTTTTTCAGTGTGTTTGCTTCTGGCGGGATGTTATGAGCTCTTTGTTGGATATTGACTGCTCTTTTTGTATGTTTTACTGTTATTATTACATATACTGTGAATTTATTTTATACCAGCCATAATAATGTACGTAGGATGACCATGATTTACCATGTAGAAAAAAAGTTGACTGATTTTTTTTTTGGTACATCTTACTGTATTTCAAATTGCATTTCAAACCCTATCTTGGCTGTTGATTACAGTATGACAAACCAAAAAAGAAAACAGGGTCTTCTTTGCTACATGGTAAATCATGGTCATCCTACATACACTATTATGGCTGGTATAAAATCAACTCAAAGTATATGTAATAATAACAGTAAACATACAAAAAGAGCAGTCAATATCCAGCAAAAAATCGTATAACTTTTTTTATCGTTTTTCTTACTGTAATGTAAATTGTATCTCTAAGCCTATCTTGATTGTTAACTACAGTACAACCAAGACTTGTTGAAAAAACATACCTCTATCAGTATTTAAAAAAAACTTTAAAATGTACCTATACAGTACATAAAATGTTCTGCAATTAATCAGATGAAATGTAAAATACCACTTTTGTTGCTTAAATTATTATTATGAGGCAGGTTATCAATATTAAAGACTTATTTTCACAGGTTCGTTGCAAGTTCTTATGCCATCACTTCAAAATACTTCTACTATAGTGCAGGATTTGTAAACATACACATTTTAGCAGTAGCATTTATATTCAAATTTATAGTTTTTCCAATGAAGTAAACTTGCTTGGGAGCTCACCTGGTACAGCAGTATTAATAATACAAATGAAAGTTTCTGCAAGTGAGGAAATCACTTTAAAATGACATCAAGCTTGACTTCATAAAACATGTCAAAAAATGCTAAATGATTTGATGTCAAAACCTTGATGTTCATTTGACATCCACACATTGACACCCTTTTGACTACCAAAACAGCATCACAAAAAATCATTTATTTTTCTTCTGAAGGCTTCAATTCCAATTTTACACTGGATTTTGTATTCCTACATTGCATGTAAACTACCTTGATGGCAAAACAAAATCAAATTGACATCTAGCAGGTCTGTCCTGTAATAGATTTTTTATGTGTTTTTGACACTATATTATTATGTCAATTCGATGTCATTGAGGTAGTTTATTCACATCAAATCAATTAGAATTTTTGCCATGTTTTTTATTGTCGTTTTCACATTAAGGTTCAAGCTGGGTAGGCTGATGTTACCTGAAACCATAATTGCAGTCGACATATTGTAATTATAGAAAAAATATTTTGGGAAATGTATTGAAATTTTTTTTTTGAAAATGTATTGTCACTCATTGTTGCTGATAATACTAGTTTAGATCAGTATTATTACTGGTCTTACATACTCTTACTGTGATGTCCACCATACTGATCTTCTGGAGGACATGGCTTTCTTGGTTGACCATGTACTGAAAAATCATTGTTTAGTCAGTGTTAAATGTTGAACACAAGCAACCAAACACACCAACAGAGAGAGAGATTTAAGAAAGGTTTTGAGAGAGACAGAAATAAAATATCAGGCATAGAGAAAGAAGGAGATTGTTAGAGGATAGAAGAAGTTGTGATTTGAAATGGAGGGTAACTACATTAGAGTGTAGCCAGCGGGTTCTGAAAGTAAAAATCCCATTTGTTTTCTCTATAATGGATTTTTAAGCATAAGTTTTCAGAACTAGTATGAGCTCTGAGGTTGTTAAGCAATGATATATGCTTGTATGAAAGCAGCTTATTTCAGCTTCATTCTTTAATAAATATTTACATTATGTTAAAAGTATCATTTCAGAATTGCTATTGGGGAACTAGGATAATTCTTATATCCACCAATCAGCAATATCATTGAAAACAAGAACTGTACTGAAAGTCTAAACTCCCAGTTTTAGTAAGGCATTATGAATGATGCAAATGAAAAGTTAAAGTATACTATTGTTAAAGGTGCAGTAGGTGATCTGCCACAATGCTAACCGGTTAGCATAATATCTTTGAAACACAGTCCCTCCCCTGCCGTCCAAAGCCACATCTCCTGAAACACAAATGTGCGCACCTTAAAGATGACAGCAGACAACCCTCTCTCCCGTGCTGTGCTAAAGCGATTCTGCTTAGTGGTTGGCCGGTGGCGTGCAGGAATTACACTTATTACTAAGCCATACTTGCATGCTATTTTAGACCGAATATTCAGAGTATCATGTTAAACAACATAGGGAGTGCGTAACAGTTTGTCATTGTTCAAAATGGAATCAACATGATGTGAATAAAACCAACTTCACCTCAGTAAAGCAGGCTAGGCGGAATATCGCTATTTACTTATGTTTTAATGTTAAACTAAAAATAAATCTATATTATCGATGCTGTAAAAGGTACCTTATGAAATTGAAAATAGTCACATCAATCTATCGCCGGATAGAACAATATTTAATCAGATCAACATTTTTTAGTCTTATGCCTTACCCAGAATATAAAAATACATATAAATACATTTAGATCATTTTTTTTAATAGAGACTTTCAACCAACACAACAAAAAATGTTTCTCAAGACAATCACCTACTGCACGTTTAACTGTTAAAGTATTGTTTCTTAAACACAATGCTCTATGATCATGTAACATTAAAGACTTCTGTAAAAAAAAGTACATTTATGATAGTTTTTACTCTTTTTATTGTTTATTATCAAATAAATGCAGCCTTGTTGAGTAAAATCTTATCAATCCCACACTTTGAAGGATGGTGTAAACCTGCATAAAGTTGCACTACTATACAATAAATTCAAATATAAATTTTTTTTAACTTGCTGTCCAAGATGGTAAATCAATAAGTTTATAATGTGCTTTCATTTTTTAGTGCATTTCTTTTACAATTCCTAAACACAGTGCGCTGTAAAGTATTATGTTATCAATAAATCATGACAACAAATGTTTTTTTGTTACTTTAAGCTAATAAAATAAGTTTCACAATAAATGTAGGAGATTTAACTTGATATTAGGTGTACTTTAATGATATTTAAAATAACTTTTTAATTAATTTTAAATATTTAAGGCAGCAATTAGTTGCAGCTTCAAATTAAAGCTTTGAATAATTGTTCATGCATGCTATAGGTGCCAGTGCAGCATTGAAGTGAAATTTGATAAAAAAATCTAATGATCTGCTAATTTGTTCCCTCTGAAATGAAATCTTGCAGGTAAAGCGGGTTAGTTCACTCAAGAATGAATGTTGTTAATTACTCACCCTCATGTCTTTCCAAACCTCTGAAACTTTAATTTGTTCTCAGAATACAAATTTGGACATTTTAGGTGAAATCTGAGAGCTCCCTCATCCACCATAGACAGCAAGTGGTCAGGATTCTTTACAGAAGTCCAGAAAAGTACTAAAAAACAGCCTCAAAATAGACCATGAGCATATTCAGTCTGAATATAATCAAGCTACGAGAATACTTTTGTGTGCACAAATAAAAAATGACCTCATTCAACAGTTTCCAGTATATTGTACGTGTTCATGAGCACTGTGCACTGATGTAGACCTTGGATATGCGTGCGCACCTTTGCGATACGTGAATGCGCACCCTATACTGACACTGAGGAAAAGAAACTGTTGAATAAATTTATTTTTGTTTTATGTGCACACAAACGTTTGTGTGCAATTCTTTAGCTTAATCATATTCCGATTGAACCACTGAAGACATATAGTCAGTTGAGACGGTTTTCTGGTACTTTTCTGAACTTTAAATGAGTCAGCATCATTGCTGTCTATGCAGGATGAGGGAGCTCTCAGATTTCACTTAAAATATGTTAATTTGTGTTATGAAGATGGTCCCATGGGGTTTGGAATGACACGAGGGTGAGTAATTAACAACAGAAATGTTTTTTTTTTGGTGAACTAACATTTTAATGTACATAATAAGTAAAACAGAAAAAAAATTGGCGTATTTGTGTCTGTGTGGTCAAACATTTTGTCTCCATTGTTTACTCTACCACTGAGTGGTAGATCTTCCTCTAAATGACCTTCTGGTTCATCTGCATGTCCCTTTGTTTCTGTAGTTTCCTCCCTCCCATCAATCTCCTGACGCTGCATCTATTAGAGATTATTGATGCTCCCAGCTGACAGTATTATGCAGTGTGACTTACAGAGCTCATACTTTATGTAGCGTCTCATTTGCCCTGGCACCGGTATCATTTGGCCTAGAGCTTCAGGCTCAAGGATGAAGCTCAGAGCTTCAGCACCAGACTGGCCCCTGTAGTGTGATGTCAAGGCAAAAACACACACACACACACACACCCAAACACAGTTTTACGCACACATGGATGCACGCAGATGCTTACACAATCCATCTTGGCCTCTCTGACTCAGCTGTTTCTGGCAGTACAGCGGGTACAGTGGGCCCTTGAGAAACAAATGCAAGGTGAATGTGACAAACAAGGCCCTCAGGTATTTCGACACATTTCACAACAGTGATAAAATTTGTCAGGTTAGACCAGGAAACGCACAGAATGAACATAGGAATATGCAGAATCCGCTAAAATGGTTTAGGATTGTGGTGTTAAGATGCTTATTCTTTTTGCACACTGAGCCGGTTGTCTAGTAGGGCGTCTGGCCTCTCTGGATGCTGTTTTTGCAGTTACAAAAAAAGTAATTGTGACAATTTCTCATTGTTGCTACTTTGTTTACAATTAGGAAATTGTAATTGTAACTTTATATTTTTGATACTTATAATCATAAATGTGATTCATTTTTGTTAGTTTACTTAAGCTTAGTTCTCAAAATGTTGGTTTCTTTGATGTAACTGTGATTATATCTAACATTTACTCATGTATTTTACTTAATTGTAATTTTAAATCCTAAAACAGCTTCTTTATTTTTAATTATTGTGACTTTTCTTTTTTTAGGCGACACAGTTGCTCAGTGGTTAGCACTGTTGCCTCACAGCAAGAAGGTCGCTGGTTCGAGTCCCGGCTGGGCCAGTTGGTGTTTCTGTGCGGAGTTTACATGTTCTCCACTTGTTCGCGTGGGTTTTCTTCTGGTGCTCTGGTTTCAAAATAACTATCATCAGCCCAACGCAAATCAATATCACTGTTTTTTTCTCCACTAATTGTGATTTTATTTAACAGTTTAGATTTAAACATTTTTTTTCTTCAATTTCCTGGAATTATGACTTCATATCTTATAATGGTTCCTCAGACCATCTACCTCATGAACAGTTAAATATTCCCCTACTGTGCAATAAACGTGCAATACTTTCTCATACGCACTCGTACACAGCACTCTATAACAATTTGCAGTGCAAAACGTTTTCTACGCAGTTGTACACAGCACCTTATAACTTGTATATTTCTAACAAATCTGTACATACAATTCATCATCCAGAGCTTTTGACTGATTGCATCTCTGTTTAATGTTTGTTGTCTTTTTCATATTTATTTTGTGTTGTCACTTGTCACTTTATGTACACTGGAAGCTTCTGTAGCCAAAACAAATTCCTTAAAATTGATTCTGATTCTGATAATTAAGACTTTTATCCTTTGTCTCTCAATTTAGACTTTTTTCCATGTATCATAATATAGCCACTTGATTTCTCAAAAATTGTTTTCAAAATTTGTAATGTTTTTTTTATAATTATACATAATCTCAAAATTGCTCATTTAAACAATTTAAACTTTTTTCTGCAATTGTTTATAACTATATTGGGACTTTGGAATTGGGATTTTTCATAATTGTGTGTCTAAATTACAATTGAATTGATTTCTCAAAATCTCAAAACTGCAATTATATTTTCCAAAATAGTTACATTTATATATTACAATTCTATTTAATGCATGTTATTTTTAAATAACATTAAAACAAGCCTCAACATTAAGTAAGCCTCATTACAATATGACTTTATATAAAAACTGATCTCACTTGACCTTCTTTACCTTTAGTGCAGAGGTAAAAAAAAAATACTTTTAATTAACAAAAACATTCTTTTTCATTTACATGATCAGGGCTTGACCCTCCTTAAAGGACCATACAGCACAGATGATTATAAATTATAAAATGGTTTATGTATCAAGTAGACTCACAGAAAGCTATTCAGTGCAAAACCTAGAACATAAAGCTTAAGCCTTTCTGGCAAAACATGTCAACCAAGGAAGTCTTGCTGTTTAAGCAGCTTTTAAGGGAAAACGACACTGTCCCAAAACACAACAATATATGCTCATGATCAACGAAAGGTGGTGTTTTGAACTCGAAGGAATTACACGTGCAACAAATCCCAAGGGTTCTTCAGAAATCATTCAAATTTCAGTGGATCATTTCAGCCTACTGTGCCTCGATAAACTCTTATCTGCCATTGCTCTCATTCCTATGCAGGAGTGTGGCTGGCACAGTAAGCCCGGGGTGTTTGGCAGTTGTTTTGAGTCCTGTTGTAGGATAATAATTGTGTATATCTGGCTCAGGTCTCGCTCGGCATCGAATCTCCCGGAGCTCTGTGCCGATGGCCTTTTCACTGAGCTCCCAGCTTTCAACGAGCCACTAATTCCCTCTGAATTTCTTTCATATTAAACTTCGGCTTTTATCTAATTTAGCCCTTGACCACGGTAGCCTGGGAGGAAGTCCTGATGAGAAGAGAGCGTAATGAAGGAGAATGGAGTGACTCATGGCTGCGCTGGGGATATTGCAGATAGTGTGTGTCTGGCTCAGATTATGAACGTGTTGTATTAATGGAACATGGCTTGATAGCCCAAAATAGTGTAGAACTGTCTTTATGGTGGTGTATACAAAAAGTTGGTGATTAACAGTGAAATGCTGTACGTTGTAAAGGAAATCAAATGTTTTTCAACTATAAGAATTTGTGTGTAAAGTTTACATTTAACATATTTGTGAAAGCTGAACTTCACTATTTTTTTTCTTGTTGTATGCCCAAAACTAATTTCCCTCATAGAGGGACAAATAAATATAATAATGTAATTGTGTGTTAAACCAGATAAACATTTTCTTCAGTATTAGAGTTCATATGAAGAGCATTTCATTTTAATTTAAAGGGATAGTTCAAGATTTTATTCAGAAGTTAAAATACAGTCTAAATAAATTGGAAAGGAAATTAAATGGAATTCAGAAAAATTAAAACACCAAACAGGATTTTGGGAAAAATAAAAAAGATTTAATTGGGTCAAGCTAAAGATTTTAAATAATTAAAAACAGATATTATATTATATTATTCATTCATTCATTTTCTTTTCGGCTTAGTCCCTTTATTAATCTGGGGTCACCACAGCGGAATGAACCACCAACTTATCCAGCATATGTTTTACGTAGCGGATGCCCTTCCAGCTGCAACCCATCCTTGGGAAACATCCACGCACACTAATTTACACACATACACTATGGACAATTTAGCTTACCCAATTCACCTATACGCATGTCTTTGGACTTGTGGGGGAAACCGGAGCACCCGGAGGAAACCCACCCCAACACAGGGAGAACATGCAAACTCCACACAGAAACGCCAACTGACCCAGCCGAGGCTCGAACCAGCGACCTTCTTGCTGTGAGGCGAACGTGCTACCCACTGCGCCACTGTGAGGCCCCTATATTATATTATATTATATTTTATTATTCATTCATTCATTTTCTTTTCGGTTTAGTCCCTTTATTAATCTGGGGTTGCCACAGCGGTATGAACCGCCAACTTATCCAGCATATGTTTTATGCAGCGGACGCCCTTCCAGCTGCAACCCATGACTGGGAAACATCCATACACACTCATTCACACACATACACTACGGACAATTTAGCTTACCCAATTCACCTATAGCGCATGTCTTTGGACTGTGGGGGAAACCGGAGCACCCGGAGAAAACTCACACGAACACGGGGAGAACATGCAAACTCCACACAGAAATGCCAACTGACCCAGCCGAGGCTCGAACCAGGTGCTCTGGTTTCCCCCACAATTCCAAAGACATGCGCTATAGGTGAATTGGGCAAGCTTAATTGTCCATAGTGTATGAGTGTGTATGGATGTTTTCCAGTGATGGGTTGCAGCTGGAAGGACATCCGCTGCGCAAAACATATGCTGGATAAGTTGGCGGTTCATTCCGCTGTGGCGACCCCAGATTAATAAAGGGCAAAATATTATATTATATTATTAAAATATAAAAATATAAATATAAAAATATATATTTAAAAAAATTTTGATCTAATTGATCTAGTAGCATACAGTAGTGATTGTGAATGTGGCATTTGTGCATGTGAGTCTGACCCCTGACTGTAGTGACACGATCCCCTACGAGCAGCAGCAGAGCCCCACTGAGGTTTTAGTGATGACCCGCTGGCATCAGCTCATAGACAGACAGTGGGTCGTCCTGTGTTTCTTCACTAATCCTGTCCTTTTATCTCTCACAGTACCTTGCTCTATAGTAGAGAACTTCATCGTGGCTTGTAACAATGGTGGGTCTTAAAAAGTCTAACATTTCTAAATCCATATTTTAAAGTCTTAAATTTGCTTAAGGATTGTGTTCTAGGTCTAAAAATAACCTTTTATTTTTAATTAGTCTTAATTATTCTATGTTCTTATAACGCTATACCTTTAATACTCATTGAAAGCCTCCTACAGTACTTCTGAATGTTTTTTTTTTATTATTCTGTTTTGTTGTTTTTTTATTTTGCTAGTTCAATCATTATTCACTGTTGGAAATGAGACCAACATATAGGTGTTAAATTTTATTTAAAATGTTTTTTTTTTTAAAAAAGGTCTTAAAATGTCTTAAAGGATTAGTTCACCCAAAATAGAAATCATCCTTTGTACATCTTTTACAGTGTTTTTAGATGTAATCTGAGAGATCTCTGACCCTCCACCCTCAGCAAGGATCTCGAGACCAAATCCAAGGAACAAAATACACTTTTGTGCATTAGAAATGTTGTAAAAATGATGTTGTTCACCTATGAACAACTATCTTCAGCTGCGTTAGGTCATAGTTCGCATTACTGCGTGCGTGATGCACTGTAAATGTGCTCTCTGACAATAAAGAGAAAACATAGTTGAACAAAGTCATTTTTACAGATTTTGTGGTGCACAAATGTGTTCTTTGTACTTCATATGGTTACAATTGAACCACTGTAGTCACATGGAATGTTTTGAGAACTTTGAACTTCTCCCAAATCTTGCTGTCTATGGAGGGTCAGAGAGCTCTCAGATTTCATCTAAAATATCTTAATTTTGTGTTCCGAAGATGAACGAATGGATTGGAATAACATGAGGGTGAGTAATTAATAACAGAATTGAAATTTTTGGATAAACACTTTTTAAAAATGTTTTTTATTGCAATAACATTTTTGGATTTGTAATGAAATTGGACTGTAGCCAACAGAATTTGTAGGTAAGAACCAATAATTACAATAAACTGGTATACGAAGAGATTTGTGCGTTATACTGTTTAAATGTTTGAGGCTAGTAAAAAATTCTCTTTGCATTCAATGGCTGCATTTATTTGATCTAAAATTCAGTAAACATATTCACAATATTATTTTATTTTATTGATGATATACATGATATGGACAATAAAAAAAGATGGATGGATGGATGGGTGGACGGACAGATGGACAAATGATTGATGTATAATAATAGACTGATGAATCAACTGAAATAAATTGTAAAAATATGGATGGGTGGATGGATGGATGGATAATCAAATGGGTTCTCATTGCTGGATGGATGAATTGATGAATGTATAATAGATAGATAGATAGATAGATAGATAGATAGATTGATCTGTGCTAGTCTTCTGTTCTGTCAGGTCTTCACACTCTTCTGATCTCTTTAAGGGTGTGTGGGTGGTGCGGCTCATTGTAGCTGAGTAGAATGATCCAGTCCAGTGAATGTACTCTTTGTGTGTGGGTATGTGTAAGTGTAAAGTCTACATTTCTACATTCTGTTGGGAAAACAGTCATGCCGTGTGAGACATATGTCATACACTCACTCCACATGCCGACAGAGGGACTAGGAAGTGATGTAAGCCTGTTTCTGTATGTCTGCTTGTGTTGTGCGAGCTCCTGATAGTAATGCATGGTTGCATTTATGGATGTTCTGACAGTTTATCTGAAACTATTAACTGTAATATTTAGATTGTTTACGTGTGTGTGTGTTTTCTAGTGCAATTTTGTGCGTGTGTGACAATTTAATGGAGCTCCTACAGTCCTGATTCATGACAGGGCACATTTGGGAGTCAGTCATTCAATGTCAACACAGAGCAGGACAGTATCTACAAATTGTCCTCACAATGGGAGAACGGGATACTGCTATTTCTTGCACATTTTTGCTGTAGGTCCTAATAGATCCTATATCCTAAATGGCTCCCTATTTAAACAACAGACGTACATTCAAACTTATTTCTAATAAATATTAGATTAAACCAATATATTCATATGCACTAGGGCTGCACAATATATCGTTTCAGCATTGATATTGCAATGTGATCATTCGCAATAGTCACATCGAAGGGTTTGCAATGTTGAGTCTGTATTATAGTTTATCATTTGCATGTGAATGTGTAATGATTTAAAAAAAACTAACTGTTATTTGTAACCTTTAATAGTGATTAATTAATTTTTTCATTATTCAATTGCTGTACCTGAATACTGTTAGACTCAGAAAACGATAAAACACTGTTTATTTTTATTTCAATTGTATCTTTTTCTTTATTGCATTCATCTGTGCTTGCAGATGGTTTATTATATTTTATGCAGATGCACTAAATTCTTTCCGAATAGAGACATTCAAGTCATCTGGTGAAATTGTATTCATACCACACTATATATTGCACATTTTTATTTTCTTTTTCCAATATCGTGCAGCCCTAATATGCACCTTATATGTGTATACTTTTGTACACATTTTTATGTTTTTTGGACATATATATCTTGTGCATTGTGGTTGCAGGTTAATATATTAGCAGGGAAACAAAATCAAGGCATTCAACATGTTAAGCATCATTTAATGAAAAACTATTCAGAATTTATAGCAATTTTTCTTTCCTGTAGTTCACTTAAATATTGCTTGTACATGGCAATTTTCCACCCTTTCTCCTTCCTTTACAATTTCGCAGCCTATACTTATTTAAATCTTTTATGATTTGCTAATCTTAGAGCACAAGCACATGCATACTATTATTTCTCAGGGCAGTCTGACACATAAACACTAGAAGCAGGTTTCTCAAGAGAAAAACTGGTTTAAGTTGACACAAGTTCACCAAAATTGAATAATAGAAGACTGGAAAATGGTTGATTGGTCTAACAAGTCTCAATTTCTGCTGCCACATTCAGATGGTACACAGAATTTGGTGTAAAATGCATGCATTAGTTCTGCCTTGTATCATTGGTTCAGGTAGCCACTGGTGGTGGAATAGAGTAGCTGATAATGTTTTTACACACATTGAGCGCTTTACACCATGTCCACAGCAACATGTGATGCAAAAAGGTTCCAGAGACAAGCAATTTGTATGTCGACTCCAGACGTGACATAACAGAAACATTTAAATACCAGCAAATCAGATGGGGAATCCCATACACTCGATTCCAGGCGAGAGGACTCTTCAATGCCAAAAGTATTAGTAATTTATTGTATGGAGATGAATAAATCGATATAGAGCTCTGGGTCGTGTAGCTAAACCCTACCAGTACACAATACTATGCAAGTCTTACGCACTTGGTGAGACTCATCAGGTGGTTATCAGTCTGCACCTATCTTTCGCACCCCAGACATTGTTCCTCTTCATCTGCAAACATGATACTTGATTATCATTATCAAACATGATACTTGATTATCATGCAAACATGATACAAACATGATTCATCCTGCATACATGAACTTGAATAACATTAGTACATCAGTATCATAGTGAGCTGCCTTGAGACACCTCACTATGATAAAAACACTCAATATGTGGTATATGCTGGAAAATTTTATTCTTGGCTGTCACTCATGCCTCTGTCTCACAGGAAACCTATCAATAAGTTAAAGTTAATTTCAGACACTGATGCCTCTGCACTTTCCATCCAGCTGCACCTAGTTCTGCAAACACTAGAGAAGAAGTTTTGTTAGTTCATTACACAGCTACATATGATAAAAGAAAGGTAAAAGAGAGACAAAAATAATAAAATTAATTTTTCCCATCACAGAAGCGCATAATATTCCACTGAGCTCCCAACAAAATGGACAGGTTTTAATATAATACATGTTAAACCTCTTTAATAAAATTACATTCTGAGTGACGGATGTTGTGGGTTTGTCATGGGAGTCACTGTTCTAGTATTCATGACATGTCTAAACTATATTTGCAACTTATTTTTTGAGATCTGCTGCCACTTTAAGTATGGTAATAAATGTCATGTAAAATAGTATTCACACGCATACTGGTGACATTTAACTGTGAATTAAATCAAATGGCTGACCTGAGATGATCATTGTCATGCTGTTGTTCAGCTTGTGATGTTGCAGAAATAAAAAACATGAATAATACCATTTTATAACTTGGTGGTTAGGAAAAAAAATATTTTTAACATGGAAAATCACGTGTTGCAGCATTGCATTAGGTGTATAGGACACAGTGTAAGTACCAACAATGTCACAAAGCTCATATCTTATCAAGATGTGTTGAATATGCCATGCACTTATTACTGTATACTAAAATAGATACCGTAGTCATCAGATCAGCTTTAGGATGTTGTTGAAGAGGAGATTCATATCATGAATATGCAATATGTTTTGCTATCAGGTCAAAATGGCCAAAATCGTATCTGAAGGATGTTTTAAGGGATAATTCATCCAAAAATGAAAATTCTCCACTCATTCCAAACCTGTTAGGGATTTTTTTTTCTTCTGTTGAACACATGAAAATAAACAGAAGGATGTTGGAAAAATCAACTATTGACTCTGATAGTAGTTTTTGTTCCTACTATGGATGTCAATGGCTGCTCTTTTTCAACATTCTTAAGAATTTCTTGCTGTGTGTTTAACAAAAGAAACAAACTCATAAAAGTTTAGATAGTCACTTGAAAGAAACACAAGTCAGTAAAATTGTAAAACACTGTCAAAAATGACAGTACGGTATATGTTGACATATATTTGTCAATGCAGGATCATTTATGAAGGCTGACTGTCGTTTGAGGATCACTGGTAGTAAGAAACGGAAGCCAGTTAAATTGTAAAACAATGTCAGACATGACAATATGGTGGATTTTTTTTAATGGCAGAGCAATCTACAGATGCTTCACTCGTTCCTCCATTATTTATGTGCTGGTGTGTGCCACATCCCAATCCTCTCTCCATTCACTTTCACTCACACACACACACACACACACACACACACACACACACACACACACATACTCTCACACACACACACACACAGCCCGTCCTCTGACGATAAACGTGAAATAAGGCTGCAGAAATGACTTGCACGAAAGAAAGATAAAATTGACATTGCCTTGAGATGTTGCTGCCATTAGACTCTTGGAACGGCTCATATGCCCTCTGGATGTTTGTATTTTCATGAATTCTTGTCACTCAGAGACTCTCTGTGGTAAAATGGCCTTTTAGGGCTAGAAAGGAGCTCCAGAGATTTGCAGAAAGTAACAAAAAGGCAAATACATTGCATTGAAATGGAGAAAGCACTTGCAACTGAGCAGGCCAAACAATGAAAAAATGCAGTTTTTGGAAACTCTAAAAAAATTTTCATGAATCATTTGTATTTAGAAGGGAAGATCTTGAATTGTATTGTGCTTTTTGAATTTGCATGGAGAGAGTGATTATTATTCTAGTTACATATTTAATGTGATTTGTACATTAACAGGGTATATATACACACTATATTGCTAAATGGTTTGGGACATAGATACATTGATTGGGACTAAAATTCTAAGTCTGTCTCTAAGCAACTGCAATGTTCAGTCAATACTACTTTGTCTTGTTTTGAATTGTTGTGGATATCTAAATTTACAATTTGATATTCATATTCATTCTAATTTTGTTTGGTGAGCACAGTAGAATTACCCTACTATTTTAAAGATTTTTTATGTTCATCTCTAATGTTGTTCTTAATTGAACAAAAAGACAATAAACAGTAATAATTGAAACTTTATTATGCTAAATTGGTGTTATTCAATTTAGATTTTTAGATTTTAGATCATGTGACTGTCCACAACTGTATTAATATGTATTGTTATGATTAAATTGTAAGTAGTCGTGTTGGATATATTATTTATGATTTATTTATATGAATATGCTTTATTATAATAATAATAATAATAAAAATAATAATAATAATAATAATAATAATTATGAGTACACCCCATTCTGAAAATGAATATTTTTATCCATTTTCTAGTAAATATTGGTAATATATATTGGTGCATTTGAACAAAACAGATTTATTAAACAGATATATTTATTAAAATAATATTTTAGTCACAGAACATCTTTAGAAATGGAAATATAATACATTTAAATTCATGCAAAATAATGCAAAAGAAATGACAAACTACAACATTTCAACAAAATTGTATATATTTTTTGTTTCTCTTGATTTTTGCTATTTTTGAAAATTGTATTTAATATTTTTCCATAACATAAATTTGGGCTAATAATTTTGTAAACATTACTGTAAGTTATTTTGTTAGATTAGCTCCAGACTTAGCTTCAGTACTGACTAAACTAATGTATATGCACAAATATAATATTGTAAATTAGTATTACTGTAGTAATTACATTATTTTAGTTAAGATGCTGTATTATTTTTGTAAATTTTTATTAGTAAATAGTACTTTTCCTTTTAGTTAGTAATTTATTTTCTTCAAAATATGCCTGTATTTTTTCATTCTTATTTTAGATCACATTATTTATGTGTGAATTTAATTAATTAATAACTTTTTTTGGCAACTGATGTTATTTTAGTTTTATGTTTTCAGCTAACTGTAATCCTAAATGTAAAAGAAGTCTGGCTGTTTTTGTACTTTACCTGTGTATGTGTACTGTATATCATAATCTACAAATGCATAAAAAAAATTTGGTTATTGCAATTTTTACAGATGCTACTGTTTTTGCTAATGAATCTGTTCAGTCCGAGTGAATTTACATCTGCATCCCCATCTGGATCAAGATACTGCTATTCTGTCAAGCTGTCAAATCTATTTCTAAGAGACAATGTTATTAATATTACTGGTGCGGGTGTCTGCATCTGTTGTATTTGGGCACCAGTCCCACTGTTTCAAATATTTGCCTTGAGCCCAGTTTAATGAAAAAACCATAACCATCACCACTATATTCTGCATGTTCATCTCTTCATGTATCTCTAGTATGCATCTGACAGTGGATCTCAGACTGTCACCCCCCGTCTCTGCTGTCCTGAACCTGTGGAGAATGATTGGCCCCACGGGAGGAGGAGGAGTCAGTGTGCTGGCACGAGATTGGTCTTACATGCCATTCTCTGACTACATCAACTCCTCTCCTTCTCTCTCTCTCTCTCTGTTTTCCTTTCTCTCATTCTATTCTGTTCCCTCATTTTCTCTCCTGCGTCAATATTGAAAAACAAAACACACACATTTAAAGAGATGACAACGTTTTAACCCAGACTTATTCAAAATACGTTCCTGAGGCTACATTTATGCAAAATGTAAAATACGTTGCTCCGGGTATGTTTTGTTGCACATTTCAGATGACACGACCACTAGAGGGCACCGTCCATGTTTTTGTGAATCTGAAATACATTTCATAGGGTACATTTTGCTATATGTTTCACATACACGTACATGAGAAGGCAAGGTTTGTTGCACAGATCAGCTAGCGAACCACTGACCACAACAACAATATCAAAAAACCTAGTGGTGTGTGGTCAACCAATAGTGTTTTAAAAAAGCAAAGTACATGATTTTGCCATGATTTTAGATTACACACAACAGCACATGATGTAATTAGGAGATTCTGAGGTGCTCCCAGCGTGCTTTGCAGTCGGGCCTTCTGCAGTCCTCATGAATATTGAAGAGGAGGCGCTGCTCTGCACTGTGATGTGACTGAGGAGATCTGCAGAAGCAGAGAAAGAGAGAGTGAAATGGAGATGCATGAAGAGAAAGTGCATGCGCTTAGAGTAGATGAAGACAGAAATGAACAGGAGGGAGGAGAAGGGAGCTATGGAGTGGAGGGATGGGAGCTAAACGCAGCTGCTTGATTTTGTTTTTTTGTATTATTTAATTGATGTTTAGGACTCTCTGTTGTGACTGGATTTGCTTGGCAGCCATAAATAGACAGTTATTATTTTTATTAAACGCGTATCCAAATGTCAACAAGCTAATGGTGAGACTGGAATGCTGCATTATTTTAACGTTGCTAACTCAAAATTTTGTGTTGAATGTATTTCCTGCATTTACCAAAGCAAAGAGCTACAGTTGAAATCAGAATTATTAAATTAATATGATTTTTTTTTTCTTTTATAAATATTTCCCAAATGATGTTTAACAGAGCAAGGACATTTTCACAGTATGTCAGATAATATTTTTTCTTCTGGACAAAGTCTTATTTGTTTTATTTTGGCTAGAATAAAAGCAGTTTTAAAAATGTTTTAAAACAATTTTAAGGTAAAAAATATTAGCCCCTTTAAGCTATATATTTTTTCGATTGTCTACAGAACAAACCACTGTTATAAAATAACTTGCCTAATTACCCTATCCTGCCTAGTTAACCCAATTAACCTAGTTAAGCCTTTAAATGTCACTTTAAGCTGTATAGAAGTGTCTTGAAAAATATCTAGTAAATTATTATGTACTGTAATCATGGCAAAGATAAAATAAATCAGTTATTAGAAACGAGTTATTAAAACTATTATGTTTAGAAATGTGTTGAAAAAATCTCTCCGTTAAAAAAGAAATTGGGGAAAAAAAGAAACAGGGGGACTAATAATTCAGGGGGTTCAATAATTCTGACTTCGACAGTATTTATAGTTAGATTATAATATAATATAATAGTTAACATTTAATATTTATTATTATTATACATTTTATTGGATGTTGATGTCTTATGTTCTTCTTGATATCTATCTATCTATCTATCTATCTATCTATCTATCTATCTATCTAT
>CAIGQW010052715.1:4437487-4449249 GCA_903798125.1 Danio choprae | reverse complement strand
ATCTATCTATCTATCTATCTATCTATCTATCTATCTATCTATCTATCATCTATCTATCTATTAATCAAGACGTTGACCGATTGATCCATCCATCCATCCAGCCATCCATCCATCCAGCCATCTTATCTTGCTATCGTTTGGATGTGCTTTTCCTTCACTAGAAATGGACATGCAGATCATCTTTCAACATGAGCAATAGTTTAGTCGTGACCTGCAGTGGAGATCTGTGTCCATGTTTCTCTTTCTGTTTTTTTTTTTGGTCGTTATCTGTGTTTTTTAGTCAATTAAGAAGAGACCAAAGCTGGGGATAATCTACGATAAAGTATGTTTTGTTTCTAACGGCTTGCAGACGCAGCAGCCTGACACACACATCAATATTTCAGTGGTTTCGTTTTAGCACCAGGGTGAAAGAAAACAGGAAGTTGCTCATACTGATGCCAGTTATCATTATAGCTTCTGTTTTATAAACCTTCTAAATGCGTTTAATTTCTTTACATTCTGTGTAAGATAGTAAGGCAATATACAGTACATAAATGTCCAATTCATACAATTCATTCTTGATTTGGTTGGCTGATTTATTTATTTTTGAATATACAATATGCTTCACACTTTGCGATTCTTCAATAATTCAGGAGTGAATCCACAGATGATTGTTGTGTTTTAAAGACTTGAAAGCAGCTCTTGATGCAGCAGTTATACAAGATGCTGAGGCAACACAAGAGTTCCAAGAAAACAAGCATATACACAATTATGAAGACTGTCTGTCAATATTTGAACTCCCACTTAAGCGTAGCCTTTAGTCTGTTTATTGATTTTTGCATTCTCTGGGTCACGGCCAGATCTGTTCGCCTGCCAGTGTTTTCAGAGAAATTGCTGTATATGGAATGCAAGAAGCACAGATAGAAAGAAGTGATAAATCAGCAACATGCCATTGTTCATTTCTACAGTCTATTGTTGAAAGTGTAATTGTCACGGTACTTACCATAGTGGAAGTCATTTGACCAAAATCAATTACGTTTCTTGATAGTACTACAAGAATTAATGTGGCATTGTACACAAAAAAACAGGGTTACACACAATTTGTTCATGTTAGCCCAACACGAATTGATTTAGTTAACTTAACAAATTGAAGTGGATTGATCATAACAAAATTAAGTTGTCCTAAAAAAATCTCAAGAATTGTGTTGTTTCAGCTCATTTTAAATAAGCAGTTTGAACGCAACAAAGTCTTTTTTTGAGTGTATTAACGTCTACATTGTACCTTATAGTTTTGCTTATATTAGTATTGCTTATATTATGTAATATTGCTTTTCCACAAGCAGAAAGCATATTTATATTTAAAAGGTGCTCAGTGTCATTCACTAACAAACTCCATCATGGTTACACACAACACTAAAATAATTCAATTCAATTCCTCTCTATAGTGCTTTTACAATGTAAATTATGTCAAAGCAGATAACAAAGAAGTTTTAGTAAATTGAAACTGTGTCAGTCCAGTTTTCAGAGTTGAATTTCAGTTTAGTTCATTTCAGTGTAGTTTAATTTTAGCTGCTAAAAGTCCAAACACTGTATATAGTGCAAAAACAAACGATATTTATAAACATTAGATGTAATATTAAACTAGTTAAATGAAATAAATAAAAAGAACTAGTATTGAACTGACATAGTAATGTCAACAATAAAAGTAAAATGTCATGCAGGGAATTCTGGGAAAGTCCATTTATGGTTATTTACTATATATAGTAAGGTTTATTGTAACATCTTTAGCTTTTTACAGTAAAATCAAACATGTTTTAACAGTGCAAGTAAAATATGACAAAATTTTCATCTACTGTATGAGTAAACTGCAAGATACGAACAGCTTTAAAAGCCTGAAATGCCGTAATTCCAAGCATTTAATTAGAATATGCTTTTCTCGGTTCTGTTATGGACTTTATAGCACTGTCATGCCAGTCGATAATAATAGTGTGCAGTAATTATAGATCTTTATTTATAGATCTGCAGAACACTGTGACCTTCTAAGGATTGTTTTACTAGGCTTTGTGTTTCTGCTTCCTGTCATTGCATGGATCCAGTGGCTATACTGTCTGACCATTCAGATATTGAACTATTCAGATGTTGAACTATATTCTGTGTATGTTGATTTCAGTGTGTGTGATTTCAGGCACAGTCGCATATGTGTGTGTTTTAACTGGCTACTCCATCGCCACTATGTAGGTTTCTCTTTCTCTAGAAGTGGGTCTCAAAGCAAACCCTGGAGGGTTCATTACTGCGATTCATCATTCTTGGCCTACTGGTGTCAGGCTCCAAATGACGTCTTTGTCACTATTTTTAGTGAGCGTGTGAGAATGTACAGGTGTGTGAGGAGCCAGACGGGTTGTAGAAAAGTGACCCTTTTCGATTCACCGGTTATATATCCCTCATAATTACACCGGCGGAGGATGGTGATGTCATTACTTAACATCGCGAACTGCATGTTAATCTGTATCTGCGCTCATGATACATGAGGGATTATGCTAAATTAATTAATAGTCTGCTCTTGCACTTGACGTAGATGAGAAATGTGATGTTACGCTGACAGTTGCCGAGAGGAACTTAATTCCCCCGGTGTGCTCTATATACTCGCGTCTGGGTTTGAGTCATAAACAGTCTGGATTTCCCCCTTCAGAGCTTTGAATGAGATCTAGTGCTTAATTGCTTTAAGTGATTACTGATATCTGAAAACGTCAGTACAGTACATTTCATTGTTTCATTCAGTACATTGGCAAGGTTTTTCCTCAAAGTTATGAACAAGGATTCTTTAGGTAACATTAATAGAATGAATGATTAATGTTATCTGGGGTTTTATAATGTTCTAAATTATTTATCAGTTGTTCATGGAATGTTTTATTTATTTATTTTGATGAAGTTTTCACAGTGATGATGATAGATTGTTGAGTTATATCATGAAGCTCTCCAGTATCTGTATCCACTTAGAAAACTTTGAAACAGTAGCAGCCACTGATCTATATAGAATATTTATTATAGATCAGTGGCTGCTACTTTTTTTTCGATGCACCCTATTGTTACTGTACAATTAAGGCAAGTCATTTCACTCGGCAGCCATTTTTGAATTGCCTCTCGGGCTGTATGCTCAGGCTATCTATTTGAATATGCAAACATCAACTTCTCCAAAGCTGTGCGACATATCATTGAGCCTTTTCCTTGACATTTCAGCTACTTTGGAGTAGAGAGCGTTACCTGCTTTTCATGCACAGTGTCGCAATCTAACAGACAAACAGACATGGATCAAAATGTTCTATTGAATTGTGAATTAATGGATAATTATTGACAGGCGCAGTGGGGGGAAGCACTCATGTGAACTTGACCACTTGAATATCTGTATTTGACATTAAACTATGAAATGGCTTCAGAACTTTTGGAATAAAGTTCTAGTACATTGTAATGTCTTTAGTTGGGCTTAGTACATAAACAAAATAGTACATGTGCAATATCGAATTTGGATCGGCCCATCTGGCCCATACCCATATGTAATATGCTCAAAAAGCTATTTTACAATTCAGGTATACATCGAATAAACAGCATTTGTTTAAAAATATAGACACTATAACATTTACTTTAGGGTAGGATTATGATTATTCTGCAAGGTGTGTTGCAGTAAAATACATATTATTGTGTCACATAAACTGTGCTGTGCTGAAAGATATCCACCAGGCATAATGTATGTCCTTTTTATTGGATATTCACTGCATGCAATAAATACCAATATGTCACTCATATTAAGTGGGTTTATGTGAACATAAATCCAGAACAATTTAGGTCACAGAATTTGTTTTGCTCTCCGCATCTTCATGTGCTAGGAGTCAGCGTGGTACCCGCATCAATAGATGCCACACTCGCAGGCTTCTGTGAATGTTGAAAATGATGTCATCGCTCTCCTAGCAACTGCTTAGCAACCAGTCTTGGAGTGCACTCAGAGCTGGAATCCCTTTAATTCTGCATTCACGCTCTCAAGATTGAAATAAAAATATGACGTTATTGTGTAATTCTCCCTCTTGTATTTGATTTGCAAATAAAGCTGTTTTGTTAACTTACTTTTTGTTACATTCAAAATGATTGAAAGAATTTAAGGGTTAGTTCACTGCACAATAAAGATTCTGTCATCATTTACTCACTTTCATGTCGATCCAAAATTATATTTGTTCATCTTCAGAATGCAGTGGAAGATATTTTGAATAAAACCAGCATAAAAAATATATGAACATAAATTGAGTGGTTTAATCTAAGTTTTCTGGAACATGGTTGCTTTGAATCCTGCAGATATATTCAGGTTAACTAATGTATCTACTATTAAACACGTTTCTTACTTTTGAACCTTATTTAAGATTCATATGAAGTGCATGATGAAATGTGTCTAATATGTTACAAAAATGGACTCAATGTAACTTGTAAGGACTTGTCAGCTTGGATTACATGACCCTAAATTGAATCCACAAAGTGACGATCACATATACACTTCACAGATTTCTGGAAGGGCCCTTTGTGAAGGGACTCAGATGTTTACTTTGGTTTGGAACACACCTATGTGTCCCCTTCACAAAGTGCCCTTCATGGGTGGAACTTTATTTTACAGTATGTTTACTTGTGTTCTTGCAGTGTACTGGGTTTTATAAGATAAATAAATGGGTTTACGGAATTACTTTAAGTACATAATACAGTATGCACATGTAAAATAGGACTGTAAAATAAAATAAACAAGACTCTAAAATAAATGAGGTGTCAATGAATCACCAGAGTCCCAATGATACAATATCATCAGGATTCTAGCTCCACGATACAATTTTATTGCAATTTTAAATACATTACGATGTTCTACACTAGGATATTCTGCACCGACATCATATAATGTCCCCAAAGGAAAACATTGGCAGCATCTCTTTTAACTAAACAACAACATTTCTCAGTTTGTGCACTTCAGTTTATTTTTATTGGAATTGTCAAGCAGATAAATTGATCAACATTTGAATGGCAACCAGTCATAAATGTTAGCATTATTATTTAAATGCATCTTTATTTGACTAACTTACTGCATGCTGAAGGTGACCCAGCTCACAAGATTAAAAAACACACCAAAGTTCAACATTGTCTAGTGGATTTAATTAAATAGTATAATAAAAAATTGCCGATATATTGGTATGGATGCCAGTGTATCGATATAGTATTGCCACAGATCGCAATACAATGATGTTTTGATATTTTGCCTTACCCCTAATATAAAGTGATTATGTCTAACTTAAGAAAGTTAATAGGAGTAAACATCTTCATTGATTGATTGATTGGTTCATCATCAATCAATTAATCCATTTATTCATTCATTGCATCAATTCATTCATCAATCAATCCATTCATCAGTCAATCCATTCATTATTTAATTCATTCATCCATTCATTGGATCGTATATTAATCAATCATTCATTCATTCATTCATTCATTCATTCATTCATTCATTTATTCATTCAACACAAGTAAAACACTCATAAAATATGGTTTTATAACAATAATACGAAGCCCATTTGATCACAAAATCCCTTTTTTTGTGTTCCAAAGATGAACAAAGATTCTTGAAAGGTTCTTGACGGCACTTTCATTTTGGAGTGAACCAACCCTTGAAGCAGATTGAGTTCATTAGTCTTCAGAATGAAGTTTAACATTAGTCATTTAATGGAGCACTTCATGATCTTTTTGTGTTTCCACAGCCTTGACCATGCAAGATTTGGTGTTTTCACCTGCCCATATGTGTTCCTGTGTGTCTGATGTGTCAGTGTGTATTAACTGGCTCTGTCTTTGTGGTGTTGGTGTCTTCTAGGCTCATGTGGTTCAGCGCTGGCTTGTGCATCAGGACAGTAGTTTGAGTGCAGAGGGTTCATCGGAGACGCAAGGTGGAAAATGGCACTTTGATGGAAGAGTAAATATCTTAGTACTGCCTCTCAGTGCTTTACTTTCCTCTTTCCTGGACAGTCGTGTGTGTTGGTGTGGCTTCGTGAACGTTTCTGTGTGTGGTACTCTTGTGGTTGTTGTGTAGCTCTAGTGAAAAGTTCCTGTGTTTGAATGTTGTGTTGTGGCTAATAACTTTAGTTAGCTCCGCTAGTTCCTGTAGTGTTTCTTCATCTTCCTCTCATTCTAAATGGCTCTTTTTTGTGTCTTAAGTGTGTGACTTTGTATTCCTAACGTGAGATTCTGTGTGTTTTGTTTAGTGTTTGTTTGTTTGTATGTGTATCAGATGGTTATGGAGATAAAAGCTTGCACTGGGATCAACCCCCTGCTGTGGCCACTGATTGCTGATATTTGTCAGAATGTCATTTACAGTATCAGCAGATGTACTACGGAGATTACAAAGGGATAATTGAGATTATATGAAACAATAAAATTGAATTAAAAACTTGTACAACTAAAATACAGAAAATACAAATAAAACACTAATAAAAATGACAATACATAAAAATGTACACACATTCACACCATTCAAAAGCAAATTCATTAATTTTAATAAAGACATAAACATTCTCTGAATAATTGCTTTGATATCTTAATATTTGTCACCAGGTATACTGAAAACTCTTTCACATTATCAAGCTTGAAGAAGACAGTGTCATGATCTGGGGTTTTGTGCCAATTTTATGCTGATGACAGTTTGGTGCCAAGTCCATGACAGGATCAACCAGCGTGTCCTTTTCAGTACTTCAAAGACAAGTCAATCCATCAGAATTATGCTTAAGCTGGACATTCATTTCTCAGGAAGATAATGACCCAAAACATCTCAAAGTTGTTCAGGAACGGTCAAATAAGTAAGACGAATAACAACTCGCGTCAACTTAACTTAAGACACCACACAATGTATAGCGTGACCAACTTGAAATGCATGAGGAACATTCACAGAATGTCCTGCTCAAATATATTAGCCGAATGGATAATATTGATTTTATTCAGTTTGGGGGGAACGTCCATTCAAAAGAACTGAAACAAATCTCTTCTAATAATATGGTTCTGAGTGAGAGGTTCTTTGGTTTTATGCTTTATTTATGTTTCCCTAAAGTAAAGTAAAATCCTATATGTCTGCAATATTGTTGAAAAATAACTTAAAGGGATAGTTCAACCAGAAATAAAAATTCTGTCATCATTTACATTCTTCAGTTTGACTTTCTTCTATTAAACACAAAAGAAGATATGTTGAAGAAAGCTGGAAACCTGCAACTATTGAATTCCATAGTATTTGTTTTTCCTACTATGGATGTCAATGGTTACATGTGTCTAGCTTTTTTCAAAATATCTTATTTTTGTGATCAACCAGAAAGGTTTGGAACTACTTCTGGTTGCGTAAACGGTTAGTTCGTTTTCATTTTTGCATGAACTATCCCTTTTAATTTTATTTATTTTTAAAGCACTTTCAAAACAGCCTAGAGGCTAATCAAAGTGCTTTACATGACGAGAATAATAAGTCCAATATAAAATCCAAACTAAAATAGGCTGCACAATATAATATGGGCACACACCGTTTAAAGCAGAAATGAAAATCAACAAATGAACATATTGAAGGCTAAGGAAATCAAATGAGTTTCAATGCGAAATTTGAAAAACAGATGTGGCCATTCTGAGCTGTACAGTCGAGCTACCAGAGATTTGGGGATATCACAAAAGAAGGAATTCCAGTAATCAAAACACTAGTTATAAAAGCATGGATAACTATTTTATGAGACTTTAAGGACAAAGAAAATGTATATTTTGGAGAGTGAACAAAGCTGAAAGAAACTAGAGGCAACGACTGTTAGGAGACTATCAATGAGGACACCAAAATGACTTGTTTCAAGTTTTTGAGCTTGTTCATGGTCTGCTGTTAGCAATTTTTGATGGATGAACTTTTAGGAGAATAAAGCCATCTTGTTGTACCCAGTTTTTTAAAAAGTACATTAATGTTTATTTACATTTTCATTAAAGTTCTGTAATTCCATTAGAATTCCTTAATTCCAACAAAGCGTATGGCATAGGAACATGTGGATAAGTAACTGCATCTACATGTCAACTATACCAGTTATTACTGTTTCATATTTGCTAACAGTTTGTTTTGATTGAACCAACAGGCATTCTACTGATGATGATGTCAAGTACGCGTCAATGTATTAGCAAATAACATGAAAGAAAAAAAACATCTGTATAAGCCATAGTCTCAAACTCGATTCCTGGAGAGCCGCAGATCTGCACAGTTTTACTCCAATCCTCATCATACACAGCTGATCCATTAATCAAGGTGTTCAAGACTACTAGGTTGCGTCCGAAATTGCCTACTTTTGTAGTATGTACTACATTTGAATTTGAATTTACTACATGACCATTGGAAAAGTATGTTCTATATTGACCTTATTCTTGACGTACGAGCAGGTGCAGCCATTAGAAACTTTTTTGGCTTGAGACTTCCGGTCTCATTTACTTTCATTGATTTTTGGACATTAAAAACAGCTCGTTCTGCTGCTTGATTTAGCTATATTAAACTGATATTGTCTTATTATGTTATTCTACTTTTTATGTATATGTGAACACACTTGTTTGTAGAGCGAGTAGTCTGACCGTTTTCTGTCGTTTACTATTCATAGTCATTTCTCTCATAGGCAACGGAATCGGAGTTCTAAAACAATCGCAAATACGAGTGCACTTCCGCATTGTAGAATAAGATCAATAGTATGAATGGAGCTTGGACGGACTACATCCGCCATTTGTCATGATCACGTGACCTACCCGCCTCAGTTGCGTCGCTTCACTCCCTTTCATGAGTTCTCTCACGTGGCATCATGGGATATCGTAGCGTCTATTGGATGCATACTTCAGAATCTTTCCAGAAGTAGCAGGTCATCCGGGTACTTCTCACCTACTGTTTTTTGAATACTTCAAATTCAGACATACTACACGGCTCGCATGCTGTTTTTAACATACTATATTGACCTTATTCTTCCCGTACGAGCGGGCACAGACATTGGAGTCTTTTTGGCTGAAGTCTTCTGGTCTCATTCACTTCCATTGATTTTTAGACGTTAAAAATAGCTTGTTATGCTGCTTGATGTTGCAAACTGATATTGTCTTATTATATTATTCTACCTTTTATGTATATAGTCATGAACACACTTGTTTGTAGAGTAGGTAGTTTGACCGTTTTCTGTCGTTTATTATTCATAGTCATTTCTCTCATAGGCAATGGAATCAGAAGTTCTAAAACAATCACAAATACGAGTGCACTTCCACATTGTAGAATAAGGTCAATAGTATGAGTGTGAGTAGTATATGGAGCTCGGATGGACTACATCTGCCATTTGTCATTATAACGGGACCTACCCCTTTCAATTGCGTCGCTTTACTTCGATTCATGATTTCTCTCTCATGGCATCATGGGATAATGTAGCGTCCATTGGATACCATTCTCACCTACTGTTTTCGGCTTGCATACAGTTTTTAACGTACTATATAGTATGAAAGTATAGAAACTATTAATCAGGTGTGAGTTGGAGGTGGTTGGAGCTAAACTCTGCAGAGCTGTGGCCCTACAGGAATTGAGTTTGAGATTACTGGTATAAGCATATTTGTGGTAGAGAATGTGTGAGCCTCTATTCTGCTGGCTGATTGAGGATAATGATCACTAATGAATGGCTTTTCAACAGGACTGTAGAAAAGAAATCGATTCCTGTCCCGAAATGAAATCAATTAAGATCCTCAATTGATTGACCAATTGTTTTGAGTATGAGATGATGGCACACACGCGCAGACTATTACTGCACAGTCATGATGACTGATAAATTTTTTTCAATGCTGTCACCTGAAGACTGAGCAAATGAGGGTTCAGAATGACTTCTTTCTCCTCATTCAGTATTCTGTCCTCATCTCCCACTGAATGGGCGACCGGCCTGTCAATCATCCCCACTAAATAGCATGGCAGAGACAATCTGAAATTTCGAGACTGCAGACAATCTGACAAATCAATTCAAGGACTCAATAGAACTGTGACCACATCAGAGCAAACTGCATTAGTCATCACATGGAAAACCACGAAATATCACTGATGGATTTTTAGATAGAGCAGCAGAAATGGGAGTCGAAGGTGCAAATTGAACAGGGCAATATAGAGTTGTATGTTTGAAATATTTCGAAAGGGTGAGAGAAAGACCAAAGCGAAGGTTGGGAACAGTAGGTATTGAGGCTGTTAGTTATTCCACTGAGAAAAGAACAGCCGAGATCAAGAGAAACGCTGTACATAGATATGCAGACTGAGAGAGAGAGAGAGAGAGAGAGAGAGAGAGAGAGAGAAAAGAAACAGAGGCACGAATGATAGATGAAAGGACTAACAGTGAACATTAATGTATGTGTACTGCATAGCTTGCATGACACAAAAAGATTTGCTATTTTACCTGCTTTTGTTTTACTTCGTACGATATAAATAGAGCCCTGCTGTATCTGTTTTATTTATCTTTTATATTTTTAAATTCCCATTTTTTTACATTTTACAGAAATCTGTTTTGTTTTCTGAGTTTTATTTTTCTTGACTATTTTAATTGTTGAAATACATTTTTAGTAAAACAAAATCGAATTTATTAAGAGTATAATAAATATTACATTTTAGTAACCCTGTGAAATAAATCTTACTTTTTGTTTGTAATTTCATTTAAATGTAAAACGTATTGAGCAATTATTATTTTTAAAAAGCTGTTATTATTATTATTATTATTATTATTATTATTATTATTAATAATAATAATACATTTCATTAATATTCTACTGAACAACAGTTATATAATTCTGTCACAACTTTTTTCAAGTTAAAGCAAACATTATTTTGATAGGTGGTTGTGAAGATGCTGTTTTTTTTTTATTATTATATGACATGGCATTTTTTTAACCAAACGGATTCACAAAAATAATGACAAAAATAAAAATAATGATGTTGTCTCAGGTTTCTGAAACACACACTGTCTGCTATTGATTTTACAAAACTCACACCATTGGTTGGTATGTTGAGCTCGTCAAGATGCTTATAAGTACAGTTCAACCCCCAAAGATTTAATTCTGTCATCATGTAGACACACTCCATTTGTTCCGAAATTCCAAAACAGGTAAAGATATTGTGATAATATGGGATTCTCTGACTTCCATAGTAGAAAAAAAGTACTATAAAAGTCAATGGCTACCAGTTATAACATTCTTTAAAATATATTCTTTTGTGTTCAACAGAAAACAAGTAACTTAGGTTTGAAACCACTTTTATGTATGTAAATAGTGAGAAAAAGTTGTTTTTGTGAACCAATCCACAGCACAAACTGGTTACTTTACTAAATGAGATACATGGAAAAAAATTATAATTTAAATGACGCATTTCAGCTTTAAAGCAAATGCTGATATGTATTAGGGGCAAACCCAGCCATGTAATCAACATCAAATTAGATGACTTCACATAGGGAAATTGCATATCTGATAGGTTGCTGTTATTGTATGTGACCCTTGAACCAGCTCAAACCAGATACTCTTTTTTTTTTTTTCCGTACGCACAGCGCAGATTGAATTCTTAATTAGAGCTGTAAGTCAGACTGTATCACTGTTTTATCATACACTAAACATCCATAAAACCTTGCGCAAAAAAAGAAAGTGTTGTAAATTAAGTCCATGTCCTATCTTCAGATTTGGATTTATTTTCTCTCTCTCTCTCTCTCTCTCTCTCTCTCTCTCTCTCT
>CAIGQW010052715.1:4405637-4426865 GCA_903798125.1 Danio choprae | reverse complement strand
CATTTAAAAAATATATGAGAAAGAAAGAAAATAAAAATTCACTAATAATTCGCTAATAATTTTGTCTTCAACTGTATAAATAAATAACTATTAACTATGAGGTTTACCTCAACAAACTTCTAATTTGCTGTTTGTAATGTAGTTGTTATGTTTAGAAGGGTTAAGGGATCCAAAATATAGTCATGCAGAATAAGGCTAGAACATGCTAGTAATATGAATTGTAGCTAGTCAAATAGTGACAATTGGTCCTCAAACTAAAGTGTTACTATTAAATATTAATGCCAGCTGATGTAATGATGACCATAATACCATCTATAAAACAAATATATATATATATTTGATGTTGATGTAATTAGGTTAGTTAATAAATGTGTTCGCAGCTAAAGTCTGTTACTTTATCATATACTAGTTTTGGATTGAATTTTTGGTGTCTTTCAGAATGGATTTACTCCGTTACACATTGCCTGTAAGAAGAACCACATGCGATCCATGGACCTTCTGTTGAAGCACTCGGCATCTCTAGAGGCTGTGACTGAGGTCAGATTACTCTCCGGCTGTCACTTTGATGGATAACCTCTATTCACATTGCACCATCTACGCCTTTTGCTTGACCCTTGAAGAACATAAAAAGCCCATGTAGGAAGGAACAGTGACATCTTCAAGATTTTCGACATATTAGAGTTACTATTTTTCTGTTCAAAAGTCCTCGATTGTAGTCCTGAGATTTCTTCTGAAAAAAAAAAAAAATTATTACAATATCTTCAATGTAAATAGTTAATGTCCAAGGTAGCAGTGAGTTGTCTTCATGTCCAAGAGATGCTGTTTCACAGATCTAATATACTGATATATTTGTGATTTCTAGTCCCCAAATGATGGCATCAACATTGTGCTCAGAATACTGTAAATCAAGAGTTTAAGCTGACAAGATTTTAAAACACATGCAGATATTTTTTAGAAGAGCAGCTCATTTGCATATATAAAGACACACACAAAAACATGTTTTTGCTTCTACTCCTAAAAGGGCATTTACAGTGTAATGTTATAAATGACATAATAGATATTGTCAGTTGAATCTGATACCCCTTTAATGCAGTTATTTAGGACAGAAAATGTAATTGATTGAAAGAACAGTTGTAACGTTACAAAAGATCTCCATTTTACATAAAACATTATTCATGAAAGAACGCTGAAGATAAATGTGTCAAGGTTTCCACAAACCCTTTTCTAACATGAATAGTATTTTTAAAAATTCTTGACAATATTGGAATAATTTCTGAACAATCACGTCAGTGATGAAAATGTCACTTTTGTACTGTAGTGTGTACAGTATTAGACCATATATATTTTTACATAAAATGTTTTATTATTATATTAAATTCTATTAATATTAAATACCATACACATATTCTAGTAAGATTCTATGAGGGATAAAAGAAACATTTTATTTTATGTACTTATTTATTTTTTGTCTTTTAGTCGGGTCTGACCCCCCTTCATGTTGCTGCGTTCATGGGTCATCTCAACATAGTGAAGAGCCTCCTTCAGAGAGGAGCTTCGCCTAATGCATCTAATGTGGTAAGAATCGTGTAATTTGTTTAGCACCTCAGAGATATCGAACAGCCAAATCTGGGTTGCTAAGCTATCCTGCTCTACAAACAGTCTAACATCTTTAGTAGCGATTATGGCAGTGATCACAGTTTTCTTTTCAGAACTGACTGTGTTTAAATGTGCTGTTTTAGAAAGTGGAGACCCCTCTGCACATGGCTGCCAGAGCGGGGCATTGTGAAGTGGCTCAGTTCCTGCTACAGAACAATGCGCAGGTGGATGCCAAAGCCAAGGTACGCCAGACATGCAAGATGTTTTATCTTCATCCTTGTGCTTTTGTTTGAAAAATCTTAAGATTTCTCTATTTCTTGCTTTCTGTTCACAGGATGATCAAACCCCCTTACACTGTGCCGCTCGAATGGGACATAAGGAGTTGGTAAAGCTGCTCATGGAACATAAGGCCAATCCAGACTCGGCCACCACGGCAGGCCACACTCCTTTGCACATCGCTGCCCGCGAGGGACATGCTCAAACCACACGCATTCTACTTGACGGAAATGCACAACAAACCAAAATGACCAAGGTTCTTGGCTCTCAATTAACCTTCACTAAACCCTGCCTGAAAAAGAAGTTGCATAGACAGACCTAGATTTGAAATAGTCGCTTATATTTTTTTCTGCTATCAAAGTGAAACGGCGTCTTGAACAAGGCAAAATGTGGTTGATTTTGTCCATCGAGATTTGATTGGATGGTTGTATAACTAACTGTCTTTTGCTATTGGTGGATCTAATGTTGGTGACAGGTTGTCCTGCACTCATGTTGGTAAATACATCATCATATAGTAGAAAAAGATGGATGGGATGTTATTTTAAGTTATTTTAAGGATTATGAAGGCACTTTATGATGTACTTTAAAATATTTGTGTCTGTTGAAACGTGTTATATAGAAGTAATGCACAATAAATTGTTTAAAAATGTACGTTCTGTTGGCCTCACGGTGGCGCAGTGGGTAGCACGATCGCCTCACAGCAAGAAGGTCGCTGGTTCGAGCCTCGGCTGGGTCAGTTGGCATTTCTGTGTGGAGTTTGCATGTTCTCCCCGTGTTGGCGTGGGTTTCCTCCGGGTGTTCCGGTTTCCCCCACAGTCCAAAGACATACGGAACAGGTGAATTGGGTAAGCTAAATTGTCCTTAGTGTATTAGTGTGAATGAGTGTGTATGGATGTTTCCCAGTGATGGGTTGCAGCTGGAGGGCATCCGCTGTGTAAAACATATGCTGGATAAGTTGGCGGTTCATTCCGCTGTGGCGACCCCAGATTAATAAAGGGACTAAGCCGAAAAGAAAATGAATGAATGAACGTATGTTCTGTAAACTCTAAGTTAGCAACCAAGTTTGGCAAAGCTTATTAAACGACTCTCTGGAATACGTGATTCTGATTGGTCAATCACAACATTCCAAAGTATGTTTTTCTCAGATGTATGTTACTCTCAACTGCTAAAACTAATAATACAGGCTCATCTGGGTATTGCGAATCATTTTGAGAGTTCATGAGTATATTCATTTGTATTTATTATATGTTTGTCTGTCATGACACTTTTCTTGACAAGCTTTATGTTTAGAGTTAGTAAATTTTTACAGCTCAGATCAGTGTTTTGTATCCAATTGTTTACTTTTGTGGCAAGTAGCCTTGTAATAAGCAGAATAATGTACATCTAGGCAGTTGTTTTGCCAGATTAAAGCCCTTCAGTTTTATACAATTGCAAAATAAAGCTAGACAGGCTAATTAGCTAGAGACATTACCTAGATAATTCACGCTAACTCTTTTGATTTACATGTAATATTTTAAAGTAACTCACTGAAAAAAAGTGTGCAGTAAGAAATATGAAATAGTATCTTCTAGTAAAATGTCCACTAATAATCTTCATATAAACTTTTTTTTAATGATTTTTACAATGCATTCCTGCATTATCTTACAGAAAGGATTTACCCCTCTACATGTAGCATGTAAATATGGAAAGGTGGATGTTGCGGAGCTGCTTTTGGAAAGAGGGGCCAATCCCAATGCAGCTGGAAAGGTAATTTATCGAGACAAACCTCTGATATCTCAGTCCTCTTTTTCTAATATCAGCTGACTGAGACCATGTGTCTCCTCTCTTCCTTCTCAGAATGGTTTGACCCCTTTGCACGTGGCCGTCCATCACAACAACCTTGATGTAGTCAAGCTGCTGGTCAGCAAGGGTGGCTCTCCGCACAGCACGGCGAGAGTAAGATACATAAATTATCTTAATACATAGATAAGATACATAAATTATCTCTTAATGTTTTGACTATTCTGAGCTGCTGATACCAGTCAATTTCACCCTATTAAATGAAAAAATGGCGCTTTTACTCTTCTGTTTTTTTGACAGAATGGCTACACAGCCCTGCATATCGCAGCCAAGCAGAACCAACTAGAGGTGGCGAGCAGTTTGCTGCAGTATGGAGCTAATGCCAACTCAGAGTCACTACAGGGCATCACCCCGCTTCATTTGGCATCACAGGAGGGACAACCTGACATGGTGGCACTGCTCATCTCCAAACAGGCCAATGTTAACCTAGGCAACAAGGTAATGTGGTGTTTAGGTTTTGATTATTTGATATTCAGTAAGTCAATGAACAAATGTGAAATGGCAAAGGAGTCATTTAATATACTTCTGATATCATTTTTATTTATGTATGTGTGTTTGTACAGAATGGGCTGACGCCTCTGCACCTGGTTGCTCAGGAAGGGCATGTGGGCATTGCAGACATGCTGGTGAAGCAGGGTGCTTCAGTCTATGCAGCCTCAAGGGTAAGACATTGCGTACAGAAACACACACTCACTCTGCAGAGCCATCTGTAGAATGTCCTAGAATACAGACCTTAGAGCCTTGTGTAATGTAGCCTATGCCACTGCTAAATCAACAAACAGAAGTATATCTTTTTATGAGGGAACATGAAATTTCTCCTTCAATGTATGGTGTAAAGTGTTATATTATTTATCAATGTGTTGTTAACAGTGGGTGGAATTTGTATGGAAAAAACCCTAGCTCTATCAGCATAGTAATGGTAATGCTTACTTTGGCAAACACAACTACTAAAGAGATTTTATGAGATTCACTGTGACCTTTCACCTTTTTATTATTCACTCCTCTCCCCGTTAAACATTTACACACTTTTAAACCTCTCTCTTTCTCTCTTTGTCTCTCTTAGATGGGCTACACACCCTTACATGTGGCGTGCCATTACGGGAATATAAAGATGGTGAAATTCTTACTCCAGCAGCAAGCACACGTAAACAGCAAGACTAGAGTAAGTGCTCGACTTCTGGATGCATCGTACACTGGCCTTTTCAGTGTTGGTATGCATTCTCATTCTCCCTCATCTCCCTTTTCCAGTTGGGATACACTCCTTTACATCAAGCAGCCCAGCAGGGCCACACAGACATCGTCACCCTGCTGCTGAAACATGGAGCTCTGCCCAATGAGATCACCACTGTGAGCAGACCCTCTTACCTATACTTTAAATACAACCATTTTTACTTGCAAATAAATAAATAAATAAAACATTGCAACTGTTTGTTCTCTTAAACAGTCCTGCTTTAACACTGACATTGTTTTTGTAAATTTAAGCTATTATTTAAAAATTAGCATCATTAAAAACTTTTTATAGTGCATATACTGTTATAGTATAATTTTATTTTCATTTTGTTTTATATATAATTAGATTTAGAATGCAAATAATACCAAATGAATTAAAAAGGTTGAGCCCTCAAAATTATAGTAATGTGTATTCCTATCAAATTTAATGCATTAGCTGAAATAATTTTTTTTAATCCTTATGAATCCTGAAATTCCAATTTAAACTGAAGAATTATGTTTCGAGTTATATGTATCGAGTTAGTATGGTTGCTGTAACACTCCTCTCCCCACCAAATGAGACAGCTTAGTGTTAAAGTTAGGGTTAGAATATTTAGATGTGAGATTTGGTAACCTAACTGTGTGTTCTCTGTGGCAGAATGGGACGTCACCTCTGGGTATCGCTAAGCGGCTAGGCTACATCTCTGTCATTGATGTGCTCAAACTGGTGACTGAGGAATCCGTATCAATGGTGAGAGCCATTTGCACCTCATGAAGTGTATCTGATCTGAATATATGGCTTTTGTTTCGTTGCCTTTCATCTCTGGTTAATCTCGATCTCATCTTTGAGTTGTAAATTTGCCATCTTGATTTGTTCGTATGTTCCCTCTCTATCCCTCAGATCACCACAGAGAAGCATCGCATGAGTTTCCCCGAGACGGTGGATGAAATACTGGACGTATCTGAAGATGAAGGTGCGTACGGGCGGCTCAGATTGGATTTAGCCTGAAGCATCATACTGCAGTAAATGCCACATTAAAGAATTGATTCTTAGCTGCACTGACAACTACTTAGTGCCATGAGGTTGGTGCTAGACTCTATTAAAAACATGAGCCAGTAGGCAGATATGATGGTGGGCCATATCCTAAAAGTGACAGTTTGATGACAGCTAGCAATTAGAGATGTTCTTACACTCATAGTGCTACTTTGACTACTTACTTGACTATACAATGTGTTTTACACATGTAGAATCATTTGTGTAAATTAAATCAAATTTCATCAGTTATAAAGATTTTTTGAAAGCTGAATGACTTGATAAAAGGCACTGTAGACTCAAAAAAAGAAAATTTGCTGTCAATTTACTAACCTTCAAGCAATCTAAGATTTAGGTGGCATTGTTTAATGAGTACAGTAGTCAACATTTGAAATTAATCAAAAAGTTGATCAAAATGTCCTAAGACAAGTGTGGTTGTTGTGCAATAGTTTAAGGCAATTTTCATAAGCTCGTTTGATCCACTTCAAATGTTGACTACTGTAGATCATCAACAAAAAAGTCAACAGCTACTTCCATTCTGAGAGACAATTCCTCACATATAAAGACAAAATTAAATTATTAAAATGGCTCTCTTCAATACATTGAGTTCTTGTGAAGCGAAACTATTTTTTTACAGCACTATTACTGTACCTGCAATTTATAGTCTCAGGCAAATGGGAAATCCAGTTTGTGAAATGGTTCCATCAGACAGTTTCCAGTTTAAATAACTGGTTCAGCAGTTTGTTTTTTGTTTGTTTAACACAATTATTTTACTAAAACATCCAATAATAAAATGAAAGGTTTTACATTTCTAAAATGATTTTTAAATGATTTCAATTGACCATTTCAATTCATCACTGTTCAAAAAAGAGTTTTGATTGAGAAGCTTGTAGATCTTTGGTGAATCCGAGAATTAATTGTTTTTAATTCCAACATCACTTGTCACAATTTGACTGAGGATTGAAGATGGATTGCAGGTGATAATGTTGTTATGCACCAGATGCACCAGATTTTCACACACAAAAAAGGCTCAATACATGTGCCGAAAAAAAGGTGGGTGCTGGGTTGGCGCACAGGTTTCACTCTCCCTCCAGCCATAGTCACTGTTCAGTCTGAAGTGGCTTTCAGAGTGGATGTGGAAAGCGCTGCACTAAGAAACCTATTAGTTTCAATGGCTTGCACTGAGCAAGAGCAACCAAAGAGCAAGAGCTGTTTACTAGCTCAAAATAGTTCAAAAAAGCTCAATACTCCTGTCTGTGTTTATACTGCTCATGTACACGTAAGCTTATCTATGCCTCAACCAAACATGCTCAGCAGAAATGCAATGTCCTGCGCGACAGTACATTCCTATGCAGTATACTTGTTCCTGCTGCTTGCAATAGCGCTATTGTGCGGTCATGGCAACACTTAAAATGACATCTATCAACTCATTAAAATTTTACTGTCAATGAAATTTGGTTATTGGCTTGTGTTTTTTATTATTAGTTATTATTATTAGTTATTAGTTAAATTTAAATGAGATTTTAAAAAAATAATAATAATACAATTATTCTTTTTACAAAGCGTTTTAGGTTTCTGTTTTACGGACAGGCAAATCCAGACTTTTCGGTTTTGTGTTTCGGCCCAGAATCCCTGGTCTTTCTTAATTCCTTCAGTGGAATAGTAGTGGAATAGTTTTTTTTATTGCTCTGCTCCTGAAGCTTCTTTGGCTGTAGTCATGAAATATGTTTGTTTTTTATCTTCACAAACATTCTACATTTCCCTTCATTCAGGACTTTGTTCAGGATTTTTAAAAAAGCAAAAGCGATTTTAATCTGAACTTACTGTAAATTACGCTAGCATTGCCAGGCTGAAATGTTCCTTCTTCCTCCCTGCTGTAGGAGTTGCTCAGCTAACATTAGGTAGGAGCGTCTCCCTCTCTCTGGTTTGGTTGTCCGGTTCTCAGTGGTTCGTGAAACGTGTGCCTCCATTTCAAGCGCTTTCATCTCGTCTCTGGCCCTCAAGTCTCTCTAACTGCTCTCTATTCTAACATGTGGCTTCGTGTTATTACGACGTCGGCCCCTTCATCATCGTGTGGTCATGACGTTTGTTTTCCTTTACTGACAGTAACATGTGTCTGTTGATTCATCATTGACAGGACTGCATCCAAAATTACTTTGCGTTTTTCAAAATACTGTTTGTGCCAGAGTGTTTCTTTAACCATTGGCTCTTTTGGCCTCATGGTTCAATTTGGCCTAATTCATTAACACAAGCAAAACAATCAAATAAAAAAATGTATTCTATTCTATACATATTCTATTCTATTTTATTCTAATCTGTTATGTTCTGTTCTATTGTATTCTGTTCTATTCTGTTCTATTCTATTCTATATTTTATTCTAATTAAATTAATATAATTAAATTAAATTATATTAAACCATATCTTTAATATTATTTAAAATAATATTAAAAATTATATTAAATTAAATATTTTTTATTTGCTTACACATAAATTCAGTAAATAATTACTATTTTTATTCATTAAAGGTCTGATAGCATTTCTTCACAATTTCAAATTTAATAAATGGTCATATTGTCCTTTTTGTTTTCAGACAATTGCAATTGGTGTTGTCTTGATGTTGTGATTGAAATCAGGGTTATTCCACCAAATTGTTATATTCTCTTCCAAAGTTAAAACATTTGTATGGTGTTGTCTAAAAAATACTACAATTGCCAGAAAACATGGCATCTTTCAGTTATTTTATGCAAAAAAAGTAAATCTTTATTTAAAATTTGGATGAAATCATATCAGTAGTTTACAGAATAAAATTTAAATTACGTTTTAACTATAATTTGTAAATGTTTGGATTTTTTTTTCCAGAGCAGCTGAGAATTATATATAAATGAACGTAAAACTTTTAATTATTTATTTTATTATTCATATTTTGTTTGCGTTTTAGTATTTATGTATTCTCATTTTGTATATACAATTTGTTTATATTTATATTTATATATTTTGAGGCATAGGTAAAACAATATAAAGCATCTACATTTTGTTTTTATTGAAACGCATCTATTTTATGAATCCAGTCAACTGCTGGGACATAATAAGGCCTATAGTTGAAGAAACACCCATAGATGAGTCTCTCTTTATCCAAACACTATGGGAGTCACACTGGGAGTGGATAATTTTGCTAATTGACTAATGATGATTATTTGACTCAGCAGAGGGCTCCAAAATGAACTGACACAGTGGCTGTTTTACACGTCTCTGAACACCTGTGATTAAGGCCCTACAATAACATCAAACAATCTCTCCCATGCAGATTAAGTGTGATCTTCTTCATGTCCACTTCAGTAACCAATGTACCATGCAATCTTATCCAATATCTTGATTTCTTCATGTTTTCCATTGGCTATGTACATATGTGTGTATGTGTATGTGCTTGGACTCGGTGAATGAGTGAAGTGATGTTTGTGCTCGATTGGGAATGATGGTGGATTGCGAATGCTGAAATAACTTTTGAGCTTCTCTTCCTTCCGGTTTTTGTTCCTGCAAGTCTCCCTTATCAGTGTGTGACATATATTTTGTGCTATATGTAGGTGATGAACTCCTCGGGATGGATGGGGCTCGCTATTTGAAGCTGGATGACCTGAAAGACCAGGATGATGATTTTCTGTCCCCCAAGAAAACCCTGAGAGACTTTGAGAGCGGGATGGGCACCACGTAGGTCACAACTTTAGAGCACAATCAAATTAAAGCCTTTTGGCTAAGATGCTAGAATCAGAATAAACACTTGTTCATTATTTAAAATAAAGCGATGCGTCAGATTATAACTATTTCCGTCGTTCTCTCCAGACCGTACTCACCTGCAATTCCCAGAATTCCATGTGTGTCACCTGAAACTGTCATGTTGGACCAGGTATTGTTGTTTTCTGTGTTATGTGCTGTAATAGGAAATGTTCTTTGATGAAAAATATTGGTCTGGTGAATTTATTTTCATTGCTTGGTTTCTGGCAGTAATTCTCAACAGTTTTGACAGCACCTTTTGTTCACAACAACAAATATAATAAAAATATTTCCAGAGGTTTTAGGAGCTAAATGTTTTTCAGGGTCTCTGGATTTTTTTGTAGAGATTAAATTGACAGATTGAATTTAAAATAATTAAATAACTAATATATACTAAGAAAATATATATTATAAAAAAAAAATTCTAAGTATTTGTTGTATTTATTTATTATATTTTTTTAACTGGTAGTTTGGCTATAATTAGTAGAAAAATTTAACTTAATACAAACAAATATATATTAAATATATTAAAGTTTAAATAAAGTATTTTAGACCTATTTATTGTGTTGTTTTTTTTAATTGTTATTATTTTTTTTTTCTTGATATAGATGTTTTAAATTGGTGATGGTAATATTTAGGGCTCTGTGGCACCTAAAAGATTGAAAACCCCTGATTATTTTATTACTTTTTATATTATTATTATTATTGTTACTTTTTTATTTGCCTTCTTGCCTTCATCAGATGGAAATAGAAGAGAAGAGACAGGAAATTACATATAGAAGCATCTCTGACCACCTGGATTTGAAGTAGTTTGATTATTGAAATGCATGTTTTGTATTTATTTATTTTTTAAATCAATCTTGAGGCCCTTTTGAAAGTTTTCTGCCATAATGGGCCCTGGACTCCTGCTTGAGATCCACTGGTCAAGCTTTTTATTGACTGCACAAAAGTAAACGCCTGACCAGCTGCCATGACCTCAACAGAGTTGTCATCTCATGAAGCTGTCATTTTATCTCTGTTTGTGTGTGTGTGTCTTGCATCTGTGTGATCTGTGCCACTCCTGCGTATCTGCAGCACACACCTGTCCCTTTGCCAAAGGAGTATGACGAGGACTCTCTAATTCCCAGTAGTCCTGCCACAGAGACCTCAGACAACGTTAGCCCAGTGGCCAGCCCCATCCACACTGGGTCAGTGCACATGTTTTACCTGCAGCCTAACCAAATCCAATGAGCAGATGATTCATTATCAATCAAAACACCTTAAAGTGACAGTAATCTCACTAGGGATGCAAACAAAAAATCGATTAATGACCTTATTGATGGTTGATTAAGCATTGAGGAGCATATGCAAAACTAGAGTAGATGTAAGAAGAAAATGAAGTGATTTATACATTTATTCATTTATTTAAAAAACTTTGTGCTGCTATCCGTTGAGATATAAAACAAGGCATTAGTTTAGCATCTGGGTTGTTGCATTGTGCCAAATCCATTGTGGAGAGCATTACCGGATCATTTATTATCTGAAATGGATTGGCATATCATCTGACCCAACTGGTACATTTAGCTCATGAACATATAATATATTAATATTGAATTTTATTCCATGTGAGGTAAGCTGAAGTAGGCTAATAGCTTTGTTTAAAAAAGGGTTTGTTCGCAAAGTGAGATGATTTTTTAGTTGATGTCAATGAACACATGTTTTCTAATGTAAAAAACAGTTAAAACCTTTTCCTTTGGATGAAGATGCATGTGTTTTGAGGGTCATTTGCACATGACACTGAAGTAGACACATTTTGCTTTATATAGTAAATAAATAATGAATTAATTGATTGTTAATTTAAATAATGAATAATCTTGGGAATTTATGGAAAGTTACTGTACATTCCTATTCCAGATGTTACAAATTTGCTAAAGGCTTCTCGCTGCTTTTATCTTCGTTGTATTTATCTGTTGGTCATAAATGCTTATTTTTATACCTGTCTTCACCGTCATCAAGCATCTAGGAGAAAGTTCTTTTGAAGTGTTTTTAATATTTTTTTTGCTTCAGGAGTCTGATTTTGCTCCCCGGCTTCTTGTTTGGCAGGTTTCTGGTCAGCTTCATGGTGGATGCGAGAGGCGGGTCAATGCGGGGCAGCAGACATAATGGTCTGCGTGTGATCATCCCACCGCGCACCTGCGCTGCCCCGACACGCATCACCTGCCGTCTGGTCAAACCCCAGAAACTCACCACTCCTCCTCCTCTGGTGGAGGGAGAGGGACTCGCATCTCGTATTATCTCTCTAGGGCCCTCCAGCATGCAGTTTCTGGGGTAAGAGTGCCTTTTGTGTGTTTGTGTGTTAAACCTACATGATGTAAACACCCAATTTCTAAAAGATCATTTGGCTTTGTTTATTTAACCATTGACAAGTATGATCATATTGAATGCTTAGATACGGAGAAAAAAATTTATATATATAATTTTAAAGGTACCCTAGAATGCACTAAGACGATATGTTTAAATTGTCATTGATACCTACTTAGAAGGTGTGTGGCTTAGGTAAGGGTACAAATTCTCCAAAATCCAAAATACACACAAAAAATAATCATACTTCAGTTGTCCATTTTTTTAATTGAGTAGATAACTTGTGAAATGACAAGCGATTCAACTGAAGTGGCGGAGATCACGTTAGTTAGGAGCGAGTAAGCAACCTAGTTTGCTCCTGAGTTTTATGTGAATGAACTGTAGACTACATTATAATTTTTCCCAATAAGAGGAACAGGCATATATGTACCTAGGGTTGACCCAAAATCAAAACTTTGTTTTATGAAGTTAATTGCTGTCCTTTCACTCCAGAAAAACCATCGTAAGAGCTGAATGTTAAGACACAATGTATAAATGTGTGCTGAACAGTTTACTTGTGCCTGTTGCGTCATTGCAATGTACACAAACTGTTTCACAATATACACCTTAAACTAAATAGATACAGTTAAATAGACCTTATGCCTATTCTGCCTGCACTAACAAAATCAATCTTTGTCGTATTTACCTTTCTTTTGATGATGACTGTGATGAGATGAGATGCCTGTTGAATTAACTATACCCAGAAAGCTCCTGTTCTGCCTGTCTCATTTGCAAATAAAAGTCCAACATACATAGAAATATAATAAGCTGTTAAACTTTTTTGTATTTTTAGCATTGTTGTTATCTCACTAGGAAATGTTGTGGCCAATGCTGCGGACGGTGTTCTGAGTGTTACATAACAGTCAGTGTTATGTTCTGATTCACATATTTTTCTGTAGTATTTTGTTCAAACAAGAACAGAATTTAACAATGGTGTTATTTGGGGTCATTTCCATGTAATGCGCTCTTAATATTCAACTTATATTCTTAATATTCAACTTAATATTCAACTAGGTATATACAGACACTATGCTATGGCACCTTTAAATGACACAGTGTTATTATTTCTGTGTTACTAAACATTCAAATATGCACAGCAGTACTGGGATAGACGTTTACTGTTTGGATATAAATGTTGATGTCTGTGGTAGTGATTGCAAAAACAATAAATAAAATAGAGTTTAAAAAAAATAGAGGATTAAAATCTTTTTAATGTCTGGTGCCTTTGTATTCTTTCTATCAGCTTTTATTATGTTTTTTGCATGTGCAATAAAATGGTTGAAGACATTTGACTTTTTAGCTTGAATAAGCAATTATTGGAAAAATTTGAAAGGCAAAATGTTTTTAAATGTTTTCAGAAGTATCAGGATTACTTTAGATTCAGCCTGAGGAAGACAGATTGAAGGATGTCCTTTCTTCCTGCTGAATAAATGTAATATAATATTAACTAGATTTTGACCTTTCAATCCTCCCCTTCAGGCCAGTGATAGTGGAGATCCCTCATTTTGCATCGTTGAGCCGAGGCGACCGGGAACTGGTGGTTCTGCGAAGTGAGAACGGCTCTGTATGGAAAGAGCATCGGAATCGCTATGGCGATGATGTTCTGGAGACCATCCTCAATGGAATGGATGAAGGTACATCATGTTTTTATCGAGAGGAACTCGCATTAATCTTTTAGAGTTTTATTTTCTCTTCCAGTTATGGAGCAGAAGGCTCAAGCAGACAAAATGCATATCATTTTACATCATTACTGTACAACAATTATTCGTGCAAAACAAACTCTTTGACCTTGTTTGTTCTTGGTACCTTCATCAGATCTGGAAAGTCAGGAAGAGCTGGAGAAGAAAAGAATCCGCCGCATCATCTCCACAGACTTCCCGCTCTACTTTGCTGTGGTGTCACGTGTCCGGCAAGAGAGCGATCTCATTGGTCCAGAGGGAGGTCAGCTGGCAAGTAAACTGGTGCCTCAGGTCCAGGCCATTTTCCCTGACACAGCAGTCACTAAGAGGGTCCGACTAGGCCTACAGGTGAGATTTCAAGAGGTTTTAGGGTATAGAAAGAGAACGCAATTTCATACATTAATTAATTTCATACAAAATATATGATTACGACTAGAAACGTCATGCCCATTCACACTGTGCTTAAAAATAGCCCCTCTCAAAAGATTATTGTGTATGTATGTATGTATAATAATAGCAACAACAACAATAATAATAATTCATTTATTCATTTTCATTTCGGCTTAGTCCCTTTATTAATCTGGGGTCACCACAGCTGAATGAACCGCTAACTTATCCAGCATATGTTTTACGCAGCGGATGCCCTTCCAGCTGCAACCCATCACTGGGAAACATCCACACACACTCATTCACACACATACACTACGGACAATTTAGCTTACCCAATTCACCTATAGTGCATGTCTTTGGACTTGTGGGGGAAACCGGAGCACCCGGAGAAAACCCACGCCAACACAGGGAGAACATGCAAACTCCACACAGAAATGCCAACTGACCCAGCCGAGGCTCGAACCAGCGACCTTCCTGCTGTGAGGCGATCATGCTACCCACTTCGCCACTGTGAGGCCCAATAATAATAATTATTGTTATAATTATAATAATAATTATTATTATTGTTGTTTTGTTATTATTATTATTATTATACATTTTTTATTATTATTATTATCATCATTATAGTAGTATTAATATATGTAAATCATTTTGTATAATATAATTTGTCAAAATAACAATCAATAAGTGATTCATATTAATTAGAATAATTACTTGTATAGTAATATTACTTATAGAAGAATAAAATTTATGTATATAATATAAATAACTATAATAATTATTGTCATTTTTAAAAATCTGTTCTAAGATCAGTGCAAAAAAAGGAGAGCAACTAATCTCCTTAATAATTGATTAATGAGTCTTTTGTTTCTTCTCTTGTCACTACCCAGGCCCAGCCAATCCCTGATGAGCTGCTGACTCGGCAATTAGGAAACCAGGCCACATTCAGTCCCGTTGTGACAGTAGAGCCTCGTCGGCGCAAATTCCACCGCCCAATCGGTCTGCGCATCCCATTACCTCCATCCTGGAGGGAGAGTCCACGCGATGCTGGAGAGGGGGACACCACCAGCCTTCGCCTCCTCTGCAGTGTTATTGGTACAGTCCGATTATCATCCATTTCAAAGCAAACATTGTCTGAAAATGATATCTGTATTCTGGAGGATGGCAGTTTTTCCTGAACGCCAGTCTTTTTCAGCCTTTTTTTTTCTGCCAAGCTGCTTGGATAAGGGCTGAAACAGACTGGTGTCCTGCCTGGAGAGGGACACTGGGATAAAGATAGACTCAGCAAGTTCATTCCAGATGGTGTTACTTGCAAAAAAAGGATTTTATAAAAAGCTGTAAACCTTCTGCAGGTGGCACTGCTCCTGCTCAGTGGGAAGACATCACTGGCACTACCAAGCTCATGTATTCCCACAACTGTGCCAACTTCACCACCAATGTGTCTGCAAGGTGAGAGACAAAAGCACACAAGGGCACGCCGGGATGAATTTATTAAACAGTGATACAAATTTGTGCATTGTTTTTTAACACAAAAACATGCTAATTTGTTGATTTATTTATCTTGTTTGTTAAGCAATTAGACTCTGTTTTAACTGATTCTTTCTTTGGTTTATATGTATTTTATTTTCATTCACATTGCCATTAATTATCATTTAATTATAGCGCCGTTAACATTGTAAAGTATACTTGTGAAAGTTAGGCATTATTTTTATTTTATTATGTTGTTATTTTACTAATTGTTGTTTTGTTGTTTATTTCCTATTTTGGTATATGTATCTGGTTACAATTGCAGCATTAATTCATTAAATAATATTTAATTTGCTTTAACATAGTCAGTGTGTGCAAGTAAACAATGCCATCAATGTCACAGTTAAATCTTGGTGAATTTTCCTCTCAGGTTCTTTGCAGCCCATAGAACAAACTCAAGTGTATTATAATAGACATTAACAAGTTAACAATGTCTCTTGTGACCCTGTGTTTTCAGTGTCTTTTGTACATGCGTCTGTCCTCTTGTGTCGCTGCAGGTTCTGGCTGGCAGACTGTCCGCGAACGGCGGAGGCCGTGACCTTCGCCAACCTGCTGTACCGTGAGCTGATGTCAGTTCCATACATGGCCAAATTTGTGGTATTTGCTAAGATGAATGATGCCAGAGAGGGACGCCTGCGCTGTTACTGCATGACTGACGACAAAATAGACAAAACCCTTGAACTGCACGAGAACTTCTCTGAGGTTGCCCGCAGCAGAGACATTGAGGTTAGACATAAAATCTTTTTTATCTACAGTGGAGATCAAGAGACAACAAGTTATGAACACCTTTTTCAAAATAAAATTTATAAATAATTTTTCCTGTTTTGCTATGTGATGGGACTCATTGTCCTGCATGAAATTTGCTGAATGATTGGCGATAAATGCAAGAAAGGAATTACATGTTGCTGAAGGAGCTTCTGATAGACATTCCCATTCATTCTGTCATGTGGCTGTAAAAAATGCTCCTGCTGCATAAAACAAAGCTGAAACCATGAAACTTCACTTCTTTATTGACTTTTTTACACACTTTGGGTTTAGTTTTTCTACAGTTTGAGGATAACCATAATGTTTCCATCTGTCTCAAAGAAATTAAACTTTCTTTCATCACTAAACTTTCTGTCCCCCTTTTGCCTTAATCCAACCTGTTGTTGGGTTGTAATCATATTATTATGGCTCACCATCTTGCAAAGTCTGTGAAAAGTGGGAAGTTTGCCTGCTAGTTAAATAGTTTATCATATAAATAATCCTATATAATTAAGGAAAATGAATGAATGAATAAGATAACTTCAAATAGGACTAAGCAGTGGCCTTAAATTTAATGAAGTTTTAGGTTGTTTTCTAATTTTGATCTCCACTTATCATGCTTTACTGAATCAAAAGTCACAGTTAAGACATTTACATTGTTTCATTGTTTGATTTCAGTGTTTGATGCCATGTAGTGATTATCTTTACTTTAGTTGTTTATGCGTTCTTATTCAACTCATTTTTTAACATTTACAAAGGCCATAAATATTAAAATGCAGCTGTGTACACATGAGTGTGTGTATAGACAGTAAAGTGTACTCCTACGTTAATGCTGGTGTCTCAGACTCACTCTGACTCACTGCTCTGCCTGTGTTTCTCCTTGTTTTCCTCCCACAGGTAATGGAGGGGATGCCGCTGCACTTGGAGTGTTCCGGAAACCTGGTGCCCGTCAGGAAAGCCACCCAACAGCCTCGTAGCTTCAGCTTCCAGGCCTTCAGAGACAACCGGCTGCCTGTCTCTGTAAAGGTCTGTTTATCTGTCATCCCTTTAACTCTTTCTGTCTGTACTGAAGTGTGCCGTAGGAAATATAGGCTGAGAAGTACATGCCGTCTACCCCTGTTTCAAAAATGTTTTTCTTCAGTCAGCCTACACATTCTTTGTGTGCCATTGAATGTGTGACATTACTGTGTGTATGTGTGTGTGCGTGTGTGTGTTAGCATTGTTAACCACTTTGTCTGGTAATTTTGTTAATTTTATGTATTCCCTAATGTCTCCAGTAGGGCTGCACATGTATTTGAAATGTGAGGGAACTGACAGTTTGAACCCAAAAATGACCAGTCTGTCAGATGAAGAAGAGTCGGAGTAAGAGATTCAATTAAAAAGAAATATTACTGAAGAAAACTCTCGTACAGTTTGTAGGCCATCTACTTACAATCTTAAACAACAACATTTATACTCTCACATAACATCATTAACTGCGTCATACATGTATGTAGAGATAGTACATACATGTACAGATAGACTCAGACAATTTCCATGTTCGTGTGTCTGTGCATAATTCCAAACAATATCTTCCAATGATGGGCGATTTGGTGGCTCAGTGGTTATCACTGTCGCCTCACAGCAAGAAGGTCCCTGGTTCGAGTCCCGGCTGGGCCAGTTGACATTTTTGTGTGAAGTTTGCATGTTCTTTCCGTGTTCGCGTGGGTTTCCTCCAGGTGCTCCAGTTTCCCCCACAATCCAAAGACATTCATTATAGGTGAATTGAATAAACTGAATTGGCTGTAGGGCAGCGCGGTTGCGCAGTGGGTAGAACTGCCGCCTCACAGCAGGAAGGTCGCTGGTTTGAGCCTCGGCTGGGTCAGTTGGCATTTTTGTATGGAGTTTGCATGTTCTCCCCGTGTTCGCGTGTTTCCTCTGGGTGCTTCGTTTTGCCCCACATGTCCAAAGACATGCGCTATAAGTAAATTCGGTAAGCTAAATTATCCGTAGTGTATGTGTGTGAATGAGAGTGTATGGGAGTTTCCCAGTGTAGGGTTGCAGCTGGAAGGGCATCCGATACATAAAACATGTGCTGGATAAATTGGCGGTTCATTCTGCTGTGGCGACCCAAGATTAATAAAGGGACTAAGTCGAAAAGAAAATGAATGAATGAATAAAATTGGCCATAGTGTATGAGTGTGAATGAGTGCGTATGAATGTTTCCCAGTACTGGGTTGCAGCTGGAAGGGCATCCGCTGTGTAAAACTTGTGCTGGATAAGTTGGTGGTTCATTTCGTTGTGGTGACCCCTGATGAATAAAGGGACTAACCGAAGGAAAAATAATGAATGAATGAATCTTCCAATGATTACTTAGGCGTCACATACAAAAGTCAGACAGCCACTAGGGTATTCAGAGCTGACCCCAGACATGTAATACTGATCCACACGAATAGAACACATGCACGCACACACACACACACACACACAAAATACAATCTGTTTCTTACTCAAGGCTGTTTTGTGTTCTCTCAGCCATCTTATCAAACTGGTTAAAACTGGTACAATCAACATCCAAACTGGCAGCTTACATACAAAAGAATTTATTTTAAAAGATTTAACACATAAAATGGCAAAGTTTCCAATTCTTCAAGAGTCCAGGTCCACTCAAGAGGTCTCCCTGACCTCTGACCTGGATTGGTAGATCCTGAGGAAACAAATCATTTGGTGTACAGAAAAAGCAATGACACACATATTATTTCATCTTTACTCTGAAGAGGGATGACACTAAGGTCATCATAGTCTAGGCCCTTAAACACTCAACATTATTAATAATGATAAAGACATAATTATACATGTTACTCCATCCTGGAGTGGACGTCCATCAGAAAATCCCCTCCATCAGAAATAAGATCAAATGAAACAACACATTATGGAAATAATTATAACACATTCTGAAAATAACGTTACACTGTTTAATGGCATTAACAGTGATAAACATTATTTTTATTATTATATATACAGTGCCTATAGAAAATCATACCCTTTTGAAATAATGACTTTATTTGTCCTACAGCCTGAAATTAATTCACATTCCGAATAAATTGTCCAGCCTTTTGAATGTTTTTGTAGGCCTTTCCTAACCTGTGCCTTTCTACAACTTTATCGTGAAGGTCTTTTGAAAGCAGGGTGTAATATGTGCAAACCTCTTGGTAATAAAAGTAAAATAATAGTTTGAACAAACACTGAAACCAAAACCACACACAAGCAATGAATAAAAGTATTCAGTATATGATCCAGTATATTCAGTTAAACATCCTTCCATTATTTGGAAAATGACAAAAAGACAGTACACGTTTATATAGAAAAGATGTTTGTATATAATCATGCGTGTTTGTCTATAAAAGCGCCATATACAGGTACTTCTATAAACAGCAGCAGGTCAGATTTTGCACAACAGAATGAGTGCTTATTAATTCTGGAACGATTATGTCATTTTGGATAATTATTATTTTATTTCAGTTTGTTTTTCAGTGTCTGTTCTTAGATTCGTTTAGTTTTATTCATTTATTGTGAATTTCTGATTTGATTTCAGCTAACGAAAATGTTTTTCCAAGAGTTTTAATCTTAGTTTTCGTTTTCTAAAATATCCTGGGCTAGAATCACAATATTTCTGTCGTAATGGTGCAGCCCTCATCCCCAGTGTCTCTGATTCCCCCAGTTCTGTCTGTCTGTCTGTGTCTGTCTGTCTCTCTGTGTGTCGGTCTGTCCTTTTGTCTCCTCCATCTCTTCATCTGTGGTCGTGGCTTTACTCTGTCAGCCTCAGACGAGCTGCTGATCTGTGCTGTGGTGTAGTAACTGTTGTATTAGTGTCGTGCGCATGCCCTTAACTCTTTCACCTTCTAGCCTGCCCGCCCGCCTGTCCGTATGTCTGTCTCACTGTCTCTCTCTCTCTCACTGTCTGATCTCACAGACGGCCAGGTAAAAGTGAAGGTAAATCTCTCTCTCTGTCTCTGCCTGCCTGTGGACTGCTTCCCTCCATCCCCTTCCCTGCTCCCCTGTTTGAGTCTCAGCCGCCAGCTGCTCTGTCTAACACTCTTTTTTCCCCTTCTCTTTCTCTTCATTCATTTCCCCCTCCTTTGTTCTCCCGTTTTCATCCGGTTCTCCTCTCCCCATCTGTTCCTCTGCCTTTCCGTTTCCCCTGGCTCGTCAGGTGAGAGATGCTAATAAGGAAGCCAGTGGGTTCCTGTCCTTCCTACGCAAGTCCACCAAGTATGAGGACACACAGCACGTCCTGTGCAACCTCAACATTACCATGCCTCCCTGCGTCAAGGTGCCGTACATCACTCACACTTGTGCATCAACTCATTTTTTCATGCACGCCACTTTTAGGGGATTTTGGCTTTCCAGAAATTTTCAATTTTGGAGCATTTTGGCTTTTTTCTGTCAAATTAAATTAAAATCATTTTATTTAGATTTGTAAAAAATAGTTTCCTTAATCTGAGTTGTTTAAGACCTGGCTATTTTTTTCTAAGTTTACCATTTTAACACACCAAAAAATAGGACTCGATTCAACAATATTAAGTGGTTTAAAAAAATCCCAAATTTTTCTCTTTGGCCAAAAATGGGCACCCACAAGAAATGAATGGGAAAATTCTCAAATTCCAAGCATTTTTCTAAATAATAAAAATCAACAAATCAAACACAATACTGGTTAATCCTAAATAAAGGTCTGAACCTATTCAATATAATCAATCTGTCAAACACACACACACACACACACACACACACACACACACACACACACAC
>CAIGQW010052715.1:4374902-4402780 GCA_903798125.1 Danio choprae | reverse complement strand
TGTGTATATATATATATATATATATATATATATATATATATATATATGTTTGTGTATATATACATGTATGTGTGTGTGCGTGTTAATTAAAAATAAATATTAGCTGTAAATATGATAAATAATTATTACATTTTAATTAATTAATGAACTTGTATTTTTAAAAGTCATTAATGAATAAATATTTAAATTTGAGACATTCAGTTCTTATTAAAGTTATTTATTCTTTACCTCTTTGTAATATTTTGTTTATAATAAATATTGTAAAATATACATGTAATTTTGAAATCTGTACATTTTAAAAATATGTCACTAATGAACAATTTTTTTTAATGTTTCAAAGTTAAACTTGTCTTTCTCATTCGAAATTTTGAGCTTAGTAAAAATGTTATTCAAGAAATGAATACTTCATTCAGCAAGAACATTTTAAATTGATCAAATGTGGAATTAAAACATTTCTAATGTACAAAAGATTTTATTTCAAATGATTGCTGTTCCTTTGAACTATTAAGCATATTAGAATAATTTCTGAAGTATCATGCGACACTCAAATGTAGCTGCAGAAAAGTCTACTTTGAATCACAGGAATACATTACATTTCAGAATATATAAACAAACTAATTAAATCTAAATATTATTTCCCAATATTTTCTGATTTGATTTTATATACTTATTAAATAAAACAGAGCACAAAATTAAAAAAAGTTTTTGCATTTATTTTTTATTATATCAGCCAACCGCAAGTATATAGTCATATTGTTACTATGATCTACACTGTATTAAATCTCTTGTATTTGTTTTGTTTTTCAGTGAAAGCCACTATCATAAGCTGATGTTTTATAAAAGCATTTGATCATGTGGTAATAGTGTTGTCTTTGTCTGTGATTCAGCCGTTGTTAATGCTATGGAGAGAACCGAGCTGAAGATCACAGTAATAGCAGAGCAGCTGGGACTGAGCTGGACGGGTAAGAGCATCTCTTCTCGTATCTCTTTTCATTAACTCTGTGTTTCTCCTCTGAATCTCGTCTGTTTTGGTTTGTAGAGCTGGCCAGGGAGCTGCAGTTCGGTGTGGATGACATTAACCGCATACGTGTGGAGAATCCCAACTCTCTCCTGGACCAGAGTTCAGCTCTGCTCAACCTGTGGGTCGGCCGAGAGGGCAAGAAGGCCAAGAGTGAGCATCTATTGTATTATTAACACACTGCCTCTTTGTGGCTTTATCCTCCTTATTTAATAACACAGAAACACGCTGTTTAATGGGAATGCTCAAGATCTACAGGTCATTACTATATATTACATATAGTTTAAAAATACTGAGCAATCAAAGGAGATCAGATCAAACATGTCAAATTAATCAGTGACTATAATATAAAATAGCTAGTGGATTAAAGGAAACTACGGTAGTATATTAGACGAAACAGAAAGCAAGCAATGCAAGAACAAAATAGAAACAACCTGTGGTATATTGTAATAAACCAAATGAAAACTGTTGAAAGCAACAATTTATTTTAACTCTGTTTTATTGATGCATATTAGTCAGAGTTACAGTATCAAATATTAAAAATCAGTAAGACATCAATTGTTCCAATCTATCAGCAGAAAACAAAATTAGTACACTTTTCCTTCTCTTTGAATTAAAATTCTTGAATCAAAAACTATATTTAGTGCAAAAACACAAATATAAAATATATAATAATAAAATAACATAAAACTAAATATAAATAAAATAAATATAAATAAAACTAACACATATTGGGCCATAACAGCAATACAAAAAAATATATAAATATGCAAAAGCCAGGGGCAAGGGAAATAGGTCAGGTATAGAGTTTTTTTTTCTCCTTTCATTTTGTCAAATCAATCATTTATTCATTCATTTTCTTTTCGGCTTAGTCCCTTTATTAATCTGGGGGTCTGGGGTAATGACAATGTGAAAAAAGATTTTTTGAAATTGTTGCAAATTTATTAAAAATAAAAAAAACTGAAAAATCACATATACATAAGTATTCACAGCCTTTGCTCAATACTTTGTTGATGCACTTTTGTCAGCAATTACAGCCTCAAGTCTTTTTGAATATGATGCCACAAGCTTGGCACACCTGTCTTTGGGAATTTTTGCCCATTCCTCTTTGCAGTACCTCTCAAGCTCTATCAGGTTAGATAGGAAGCGACGGTGTACAGCCATTTTCAGATCTCTCCAGAGATGTTCAATAGGATTTAGGTCTGGGCTCTGGCTGGGCCCCTCAAGAACATACACTGAGTTGTTGTGAAGCCACTCCATTGATATTTTGCCAGTGTGGTTTGGGTCATTGTCCTGCTGGAAGTTGAACCGTCGCCCCAGTCTGAGGTCAAGAGCACTCTGAAGCAGGTTTTCATTCAGGATGTCTCTGTACATTGCTGGATTCATCTTTCCCTCTATCCTGACTAGTCTTTCCAGTTCCTGCTGCTGAAAAACATCCTCACAGCATGATGCTGCCACCACCATACTTCACTGTAGGGATGGTATTAGCCTGGTGATGAGCGGTGCCTGGTTTTCTCCAAATGTAACACCTGGCATTCACTCCAAAGAGACCAGAAAATTTTGTTTCTTATGGTCTGAGAGTCCTTCAGATGCCTTTTAGCAAATTCCAGGCAGGCTACTATGTGCCCTTTACTAAGGAGTGGCTTCCCTCTGGCCACTCAACCATACAGGCCTGATTGGTGGATTGCTGCACAGATGGTTGTCCTTCTGTAAGACTCTCCTCTCTCCACAGAAGAACCCTGGAGCTCAGACAGAATGACCATCAGGTTATTGATCACCTCCCTGACTAAGGCCTTTTCCCCCGATCACTCAGCTTAGATGGCCGGCCAGCTCTAGGAAGAGTCCTGGTGGTTCCATACATCTTCCACTTATGGATGATGGAGGCCACTGTGTTCATTGGAACTTTCAGAGCAGCAAAAAATTTTTTGCAACCTTCCCCAGCCTTGTGCCTCGAGACAATCCTGTCTCGCACGTCTACAGACAATTTCTTTGTCTTCATGCTTGGTTTGTGCTTTGACATGCACTGTCAACCCCCTTATATAGACAGGTGTATGCCTTTTCAAATCATGTCTAATCAACTGATTTACCACAGGTGAACTCCAGTTAAGCTGCTGAAACATCTCAAGAATGATCAGTGGAAACAGAATGTACCTGAGCTCAATTTAGAGCTTCACAGCAAAGGCTGTGAATACTTATGTACATGTGATTTTTCAGGGTTTTTATTTTTAATAAATTTGCAACAATTTCAAACATTCACATTGTCATTATGGGGTATTGTGTGTAAAATGTTGAGGAAATAAATGAATTTAATCGATTTTGGAATAAGGCTGTAACAAAAAAATGCGGAAAAAGTCAAGCGCTATGAATACTTTCCGGACGCATTGTATCAACTAAATCAACTGTATTCAAATACAGAAACAAACAATAAATCATACATAAATAATATTCAGAGACACAACTTAGTAATGATTAGTAAATATAGAATTTTGAAATGTATTTGTAAGTATTGACAACAATATTAACTATTTAATTGCTTTTTAAGTACTTTTGATTGTAAATGCATTTTAATTTAATATTAATATAGTTAACTCATTTAAATGGAACCTTACTGTGCAGTGTTACAACTTTAACTAGTCAGCTGAAACAGACATAAAGACCATTGACATTGAACGTGTGTTTGTGTTAAAAAATATTTTTTTAAAAAAAGGAATGGTTTTAAAAAAAAAGTGAAGTGCTGAAAACGACGCGAGACACAAAGATAAAAGCCTGTTCACACCAAGCCCAAAAACTGTAAAAACATTGTTCTAAAATTGTTCTGAATGTAAAACAACAGCAGAACTCAGACAGCTATAATGATAAAGTTAGCAATATCATCAATGGTATCACTTTCAGAATGTTTTCCCAGCTAATAAACGATAAAACACTGACAGCCAGTCAAAATCCATTGAAATATACTAATAAAAAAGGCTTGTAAAATTTAAAACAACAGTTGGAATTGTTTAAACCAATCTTTTAAAATATTATTTAAAGATAATGACTGTCTTGGAAACAACTCATTCATTCATTTTCATCTCAGCTTAGTCCCTTTATTAATCTGGGGTCGCCACAGTGGAATGAACCACCAACTTATCCAGCATATGTTTTACGCAGCGGATGCCCTTCCAGCTGCAACCCATCACGGGGAAACATCCACACACACTCATTCACACACATACACTAGGGACAATTTAGCTTACCCAATTCACCTATACCGCAAGTCTTTGGACTTGTGGGGGAAACCGGAGCACCTAGACGAAACCTACGCCAACACAGGGAGAACAGGCAAACTCCACACAGAAATGCCATCTGACCCAGCCAAGACTCGAACCAGCGACTTTCTTGCTGTGAGGCAATCATGCTACCCACTGCGCCACTGTGAGGCCCTTGGAAACAACTGGTTATACAAATAATGATAAAAGTACATGGTCCTTATGCAAGTCAGGCAGCCAAATTGAAGTATAAAAATAAAAGTACCTCAAGTATCCCATGTTGCCTCCTTTCAAAATGCTGGGGAAAATAATTTGTGTTGTTTTTGTTAACGATCAATACATTGTAAACATTTTGATTAGATATATGGTGGTTCATTCCGCTGTGGCGACCCCAGATTAATAAACAGACTAAGTCGAAAAGAAAATGAATTAATGAATGATGAGATATAATTACTTATACAAGCAATTATACCAGCTGGAATCGCTGGTCAGATCCATTAATATCAAACTGAGGAGGACATCTGCTGGTCACAAAAGGGTAATGCCAAGTGAAGAGCATTATCTAAAAATTAACAGATCGTGATTGTTTTTCAGTGTGGACACAAATATATGAATCTTTATATTTTTATATCGTGATAAATCTTAATTTGATAAATCTTTATATCGTGCATTGAGTGAGCGGGCCTTAAGTCACGCGATTCAGCGCATGTTTGCATAGAGACTAGCTAAACTACTAAGAAGTAATTTAAAAATTACTTCTAATTAAATAAGGACATTTTTAATTCAATTCACTTGCCACTAAGGGAGGTTTTTTTAAAACATCGAAAGCAGAAACATTTTTTATGTGTTGTGGTCATTTTTTTAAGTTATTAAAATGATACATAGTTTTCATCATTAGTACATCATTTTTGAGTAAACTAACTAAAATAAACAGAAATATATATTTGAATGCAAGTTAATTCAAACAAATTGTTAAAATCTCTATCATAGCATACACTGAATTATTTTATTAACGTAAATGTATGTTGCAATTTGTCTCTGCTTGCTACTATAACCCTTCCTCCGTCATCATGATGTGTTCAGTGGAGAGTCTTTATGGAGCGCTGAAGAACATCGACCGCTCAGATATCGTGAAGTGTCTGGAGGCGCAGGCTCCGCCGGTGCTGCCGGAGACCCTGGAGGAAGGAGCCTGTAGACTGGTTGATCGAGACTCCAGTCTGCTTTCTCCTAGTGTCGTCAACGGTAAGAACTAACGACGGATAATCTGGACTTTATCAATGAGATGACGTTATCCATCCGGTAAACCAAGCCTGAAAATGTTTGAAGCTGCATGGGTCGACCACTGATTGCATACTAGCTTTGGTTTCCCAAAATCCAGAGCATGAAATGTGGTATAAAAATAATCTCAAAGTCAGGATTTCATGGGATTTTTTCTTTTTTCTAATTTTGTGATTTTACTCGCTGATGAATCAGGCATGCAGTGACAATGCCACCATTTTCTGCCTTTTCCATTCATTATTAATAAACTAACAAATAGGGAGTAGGGACAAACTGACTTCATGTTATGGCAATACTTTCAATATTACAAAAATTAAGACAAACATTTTATTCTGAGTGTCTTCATAGTAGGTATTCTGAAAGAAATTATATAACAATGTAAACATATGACAACAAATGTGTAAAATAATGTAGCATGCAGATATTTAAATGATTATATATAATTTGCACATTAGCTAAACTTGTTACAGTAATTTTTACAATTTTTCATAAATTGAATCATGTAATATTGACAGTTTAACACACACACACACACACACACACACACACACACACACACACACACATATATATATATATATATATATATATATAATAGCATAATTCTGATTTTTAAAATTAACTGCAAAGCTATTTAAATAGGGGGGAAATGCATAAAAATGTATATAATTGAATTGAATTGATGTAATATGTGAGTATGTGTTATTAATGTAATTCAATTTATATAGTATTTTCTGTATTTACATATATTTACGTACATATTCAGATATTTAAATGACAAATAATTTGGTAAAATGCCATGTTTGGCGTTGACAAAATATATTAAACTTTAATTAATAATTATTTCACACTTTCAGTATTCTCACATGATAAAAGTAACATGACAAATATGTAAATCTCTACAACTTACATTACATTCAAAAACATACTATGCATTTGTAATAGTAGCAGTAATTATAGGAATAATAAAAATATGGAATATATTATCCAATTTATTTTAAAGACGTTTTTTATAGGAATCTAGGAGGCTTCAATTGACCAAAATATAATAATATAATTATTTTAAAAGAGCATTTGGGGGAAAAAATTTAATTTGATAAATAGATTTCAAAATTGCACAACATTGCAACAGTTGTGTTTCAGAACACAAATCAAATGTGTTTAGCTTTCTGGGAATGTGTTATTTACAATATGCCATTGAGGAACAGATAGGAGTATGGAAGAGTACTAAAAAAAAGAAGACAACAGGCCTCCATACTTGTGTCTGCGCCTCTCCCTCTCTCTTTTCCTCCTTCTCTCTTTCTCCAAACATGTCATCTGCAGCCCAGCCGCCCTCCTCTTCCTCCTCACAGCTCTCCTCTTCGACCTCCGACCTCATAATGACCTCCTCTGGGCCTCCTCTTTTTCTGTCATTCTACTTTTTTCTTTCGTTTTTGTTTTCTGGTTCCCATTTTGAGTGGGAGCTGTGCTGTGTCTGTATGCATGTGCATGTTGCTCGATGTGCTCTTTTTTTGTCAATAAAAAAAATGTATTTGTGAGGCTTCAATTAACAAGAGGCCTTTGCTTGTGTTTCTCTATACCAGATGTTGTGTATGCATGGCATGCTTTCAACGTATGGGTTTTTTTCCCTGTTTGTATTTGCACCGAGTGTCAGTTTGACTCCTGAATCTCTGTTACTTCAGTAACTCTTTTCTTCTAGTCTTTGGTGAATATTAACATTAACATTGTTTGAGGCCCTGCTGTTGGCAACAGTTTGCATAATGCTACTGAAAATGGATCTGCAACTGTTCATGTCGCAGAAGCATTTTCTGAACGTTATGCGTCAACTGATGTTTTGCTGTGTGTTTTTTGAGCCTGTTTGTTTGTGTGTGTCACGCTTTGACTGCGTGACACCATTTTCAACCGCAGGGCTCCGTGTTGTTGCTGATGTCATGGACTGTATTCACGAAAATGATAATCATTAACCATTAGCGCACCCTGGTGGCTAAACACTCAATATTTTACAAATACCATTACCGTTTTATAACCTTTTACAGTTTAAAATGAACCTTTTTTTTTCCCAAAAACAACTTTCGACAGTATATAACAAGTAATTATTCAACAGTAAAAGCAACATTTGCATATTATTACACATTAAAGAGATAGTTCACCCAAAAAATGAAGATTTACTCACTATTTACTTCCCCTCAAGTGGTTTCAAACTTTTATGATTTTCTTTCTTCTGTTAAACACAAAAGAATCTTTTGAAGAAAGCTGAAAACCTGTAACCATTGACATCCATTTTAGGAAAAACAAAGACTATGGAAGCCAATGGTTATCTTCTTTTGTGTTTAACAGCAGAAAGAAACTCAAAAAGGTTTGAAACAAGAAAAGATTGAGTAAATGATGAGAGATTTTTTTACTTTTTGGGGCAAACTATCCCATTAAATCCTATTATGAAAAAAAATAAACATATTGTAAAGATGTGAATGCAGTCCTAACCTGTATGTGTGTGTGTGTGTGTGTGTGTGTGCTCGTGTGAGTAACAAATATCTAACCTCTCTAGAAGAACAATCAGATTGCTCAGGACAGCCATAATTTTGTGTTGTTGTGTGCGTTATGTTGTGTTGTAACGTGATTTGATGGTTTGCGTGTGGCAACATTTATTTGCACGTGTACATGGGTGTGTTTTTAGGTGTGTGTCTTCATATGTGGCTTTTGTACATAACAATCAGCAGTATTTATTTACACATTTGCCTCGTGTTGCGTTGCTTACTTGTAGTAAACTGAGAGTACATTTGTTGTGTGTCACGGTATCCGTCTGACTCACGTGTGTGTGTGTTTTCTCATTACTGGGGGCACAGTGAAGGTATCCACTAAATCATCACTGGACATCATCTTCATTCTCTTCTTCTTTTCATTATCATTCCATTATAACAGCCGTACATCATCCATGCAACCATGAAACATCTTTGCATCCATCCACCTGCATACACAGCGACAACATTTGCTCATATGGTGGCAGTTGTTTGATAATATAAGCAAAACTTCTGACGAGCTTCTCTTTAGTTCTTGTTCTGTGTCATTATTAAAGTCCAAATTACTAAATACACATACTACAGTAAGTGTAAAAGGTATATTTTTATTGAATGTTATAAATTTCATTATTGTGTATTTTCAAATGTATTTGAATACTTTGTTTAGATTGTTACATTGCAATTTAACAATTATCGAAGACATTCTTCACACTTTATTTTTGCTTTACATTAAAACATTTAACTTCTAAACTAAGCTGAGATTTGGTTGCTCTAAGCGCATATTGTGTTGTTTATTAGTGCATATATTTCCACTGTTTTCAAAAACACAAACTAGCCCAGATTATATTTATAGTTATATTATAGATCCTTATGAGGCTCAGTAATCTGAATCTGAATTATAAATATGTATTTTTTGCATTGTGCTACAAGAGTGGTTGAAGATAAGAGACTGACCTTGATAAACCTTCAGAATGTTTCTTTTAAAACACTGTTATTAATCATGCATACTTTTACACCTGTCATGCAAAAACCTGTTGGTTACATACATGCAACTTCATGTTCATTTGAACAGTCCCAGGAATTTTTATCCTACCATGCACACAAGAAAATGGCCATTGCTGCATTCTCATTAAGCTGGATGTACTGCGTGGTCACGTACATTATTTTCATACATATTTTAGAACGATCGGACATGAGTATATTTTGAACCCAAGTGTATTGGTTGTCTGTGTGTTGGGAGGGCATATTAAAGGAATATTCTGGGTTTGGTGTAAATGTGTGTTGATGAACGTTTAAGCATTCTAGGAATTAAAGTTTAGCAGCAAACCCAAGCTCTGCACTCTCAGCTGAAAGACATTCAGATCTGTCTTAATCCAGTCAACAACCAGTGCACAGAACCAAGAACCAAGTTCGATAATCATTGATGGTCTTATTACTGGAGATACCAACCTCCATGACTGAACGATCAAGTTAGATTGTCTATCTTGATAACCAATAACATCAAATTCAGTGATGTCACTGAACATTTGTCAAAGATGCGTGAGACTTGGTCACTGATTCAAATAAATTAGAATGCCATGAACTAAACCCTAGTTGTTGGATTTGAATTTTCTATAACTTCTTGTAATAACATTTTTTTTTTATGTAAACTATTGTTTAAAGATTGTTAAAGATTAGCCCAGTGGTGTCCAAACCTGTTCTTGGAGGCCCTACCCTAGTTAAACATACCTAAACCAGCTAATCAAGATCTTCTGATTCACTAGAATGGGAAGTCCAAATTCGTTCCTGAAGGGCCACTGTCCTGAAATGTTTAGCTCCAATTCCTATTAAACAAACTTGAACCAGCTAATTCACTAGAAGCTTTGTTGAAGCAGGTCTAGTGGAGCAGGTTGGAGATAAAATAAGCAAGACATTTGCCCTCCAGGAAAAGGACTGGACACCCATGGATTAGCTAATAATTCAACCCCTGGAATAGTTTACAGTTTCCCACCTTCCTCGTTGATACTCATTACATAACGGCATCTGATCTCCTAGTTTGCTTACTGAATTTTTAATTTTTTTTTGTAAACCTGGAAGACTTACCTTTCAGTTGAATGCACCATAATAAGAAGATAATATCTGTTGCTACTAGTGTTAATTTGCAGAATTGAATCATTATCTTTTAAATTAGTGGTATTATACTTTTGAAATGTTAACCTGAAATGTTATAGTGCTAGACTTGTGCCATTTGAAGCTATGCAATATTAGAATGTTTTGGCAATATTTACTTCAGTGATTGAGGGGGAAATGTCAAGTAGTACAGTAGTCAACACTTGAACTTAAGTGACAAAGAGCCTGTAAAATAGTCAGCAGTATATAAAATGCAAGAGCCAAGTCAGTGACACTGACTGCAAATATGCATGTTAAGAATGTTGGGAATGTACAAATGTGTGAAATGCTATTTTTTCAAAGCCCCGTGTTTGAAAAACACCCAGAATATTTCTTTAGAAAATACTTTGAACGGATTGCTTGTTGGGATTGAACCTAATCTACTGAATGACTTTTCTGTGGCCCTGTTACAATGCTAATGCTTTGCATTAAAGCACTTCTGTTCACTTATATATTGACAGACATGACTGCACTCAGAGCACTGTGTTCTGCATGACCTTTTTGAGAGGGTCAAGACTCCCCATGTTACCCCCACTCCTTCTGTGTGGTGTTAGCGTTGCCTTTCTTGTCTGGCCATCCCTCAGGTTACGGGCTGGTGCAGGAGGAGCTCCTTTCCCCCGCTTCCATGCAGTATAGCCTGCCCTCTCCGCTGGGCGTCGAGCCATACTGGCAGGAGGTATCAAGCTTGGAGTGTGCACCCATCGCCACCACAGAGGAGGACACCATGTTGGAGATGTCAGACGTGCAGGTATGGCCAGCGGGGGTCAGTCCGTCCCTAGTGACCGTCGAGGACTCCTCACTGGACGGCAGCAGTCGTGCAGATGACTCAGAGGGCAACACATTGAGCCTACCCTGCAGCAGTTTGGGGAGGCCTAGCAGCGGAGCCAGTGGGGCAAGTGGCTCCATCATGGAGCTGGAAGAGGAGGAAGAGGAAGAGGAGATTGAGGAAGACGACATACAGCATGAGTCTGTGTCTGCAAGTGCAGAAAAAGCGTGGGCTAGCGGTGCCGTCCCAAAGGCCAACTACAATGGGCAGGCTGGAGGTCAGAGGTCGGAGGGGAAGAGGACAGATGTGGCGGCGGGCAGCAGTATGACAAGTGTAGCTAAAGGAGGAGGAAAGGGTGGAAAAGGGGCAAGTTCAGAGGAAAAGTTTTCTGTTCTTACAGGGCAGCAGCTCTATGCTCAGTTGTGCGAGAGAACCGGACTGACCCGATCCCTAGAACACAATGGGGACAGGTATGGATCATGTTAGTATAGCATGTTATGCTGCAAGAATTAAGGCTTGTTCACACCAAGAATAATAACTATAGCGTTTATGCCATTGTGTCCACAAAAGTGCATCATTATATTCTAAACAAGTTTACAAATTTACCAAGCAAAATTAGCAAATTATTTTTCCCTCATGCAAATTCCCAATTGTACAGATTTCTATTGGAATTACAGTGATCAATGTGGCTGCACCTTAAAGTTATTGTTCTATTTGTTGTTGGTGTGAACGATCCTTTAGACAACAAGTGTTAACACTTTCTTTGTCTGTACCTACTCTCAGGCTTGGCAGCGGTGCCTTCCAGCCTTACTCACAGGAGAAAGATTCCCTCCACAGCTGGTCTCAACCCAAACCCAGGCAAACCATGGAGACCATGATGTCATCGTCCCCGGACCACAATCAGTCACGTGTAGCACAGGAGGCCCTGCTTACACCGGTATGTGATACAGGCCATTCGGAGGTCCTGCGGGGGCGTCTACTGGGCACTCAGCCCTTTGATAAAGGGCTGGGCTTCTCTCATCAGGAGGGGGAATTACGGGCATGGGACCAGGAAAGACGGAAGGCACAGGTGTGTCCCCTGAGCCTGTCCAGTCTGAGCAAAGAGCATGTTTTGGGCACAATCTTGACTTGAGTTTTTTAATTATGATAATTAATGCAAGCAATATTCTCTCCTTGCAGAAGGATGATCCAGTAGATCTCAGCAGTGATCTTCTACATGAAGAGCAGTTCACTGATGAGCATGGGAATGTTGTGACCAAGGTGGGTCATCTCTTTTCTTTCAGGTTTATAACAGTGTTTTTTATTGAATGCAATGAGTCAGTCAATTTCTCCTTCTTTTCTACAGTTGGGTGTGGATGTGAAAAAGGATGTCCAGACCGTGAAGCGTTCCAGTCTGCGGAGAGTAAAGCACTGAAACAAAACACAAACTGTCCTGAAGGTACGGGACAGGTAAAAAAGATTGATTAACAACTTAAACCCCAGTTTTGCTAAACTGAAGTGGCATTTCCAATTTGAACGACCTATTTGTTGCATCTTCAGGGTCGAACATCCACTGCCAAATCATCCTTCACCTACGCACGACTGGGAGATCGGACAAGAGCGATGGGAGAAAAAAAAACAACATGCAGCGAAAGAAAAACACATCGCAGCCAAATCCAACAGTCAAGCAACCGCAGAGGGTTACCGGAAAACAACAAGGAGAAGGAGTTCTCTACCTGTAGTTTTGTAACATTTTTAACAGAAGAAAAAAAATGTATTACTAGCATAGGGCATGAACTTTTTGTACAAAATGTGGAGAAAAACACCAACAAAAAAAAGCAACAAAAGTGCTTCCTGTCAACTGTAAACGCATGACTGACTGCTGGTGCATGACCTATGAGCTGTCATTATCTAAAAAACTGAAGGGGTACAAGGTAAAGGGCCGTTCCATGAGGGGAAACCTTTGGACCTTTTATCCTGAAAACAAGAGACTCATAAAAAAAGAGGTCTCGGAAACAAAACAGCCCAAAAAAGCAACAGTTCTTTATTTTGTTAAACAGATTGTCATTACACAGCAGCATAGTGGATGCTAAGCCCGTCTCGTCATTTCCCACAGGCCCTTTATCCTGTTATTCAATGTGATATATGCACTCTAATGCTACGTGAATGTGCGTCGGTGTGTGTGCGTGTGTGTTGGTATCTAACGCATGTGTACTTGCTTCTGGCTTGGTACTGAGCTTTTTTTTCTGGATCGGTCAGAGCTCATTTGGTGTTCGCCATGGGAATGACAACAGGCCCCTGTGCTCTCCTGCTCGTGAGCGTCTGCGTGCATTTATTTCCACTTTGTGAAGCGTATCCGTGTTCCTTTGAACTGTCAGCCATTTTGCTTTTATATTACTCGTTTTGAATTTAAAGGCCCCCCTCTGTTCAAATCCAAACTGATTTGTTTGTTGGAGGTTGCGTAGCTTTGTATGTACAACACCCAAAATGGAGGGCACATGCTTTATATGTCTGACAGTTCACGACTCTAACCTCCGACCTTCCAACCATTTATCCATCCACATTTGTAGCTCAGCTGCTCTACTAAAACCGCCATGTCGGACCGTTTTCCAGAGACTAATGTAGCATTGCATGCTGGTTAACACTGCTTTTCATGCTGTTCTCTTGGGCCCACACTGGGCCCAGACGTTTTTATTTATTATTTTATATTATTAATCAAGCTGTGCTGGTGAAAAAAAAATGATTGTAGCGGTGACTTGTGGGGCTTGGGGACTATCTCTGAGTAACTGCCTTTGTAATGTTTGGGATTTCAGATGGAGTAATGCGTAGTAAGTATTTTGATGATGCTTTTCGTTTATTCTCTTTTTCTTTTTCGTTTAGATGTACAGTTAAAAAAGACAGATAAATATACAGACAGCACTGTGAAAGTCCACCTTAAAATTGACCCCTGAACTGTGAACTCACAACTGTCTGTCTTACTTTTTGGCTTCAAATGTCTCACTTTTACCAGTACCAACACATACCAACAAGGTAACTATGGAAAGCTTAAAGTACTTTTATTGCAATTTCATTCCCAATCGCATGCGTTTTTTCACCGTTACCGTTTTTATTTTCACTATGAAAGAGCCCAAACATACACAAAAACTCTTGAAGTATAGTCTACCAAAGCAATAATATCAAACGTGCTGCAACAGTTGGAATACTGCGTTGTTGTCGGTATGTGTGCGTGTGTTTTTCCGTCTACGAGCGCTTGTGTGTTCAGTATATACTGTATTAACCCGTCATTTTAGTAGCATTTGTAAGACGTATACGATTCAAGAGATATAACAGCATGCATGAGTATCTCACACCGTATGCAATTACATGATCTACATGCCAACTTGAGTTCACTGAACGGTAGCTGTTTCACTTTAATGGACAAGGTTTCTTTGAACGGCATAATGATATCAGGTACGGTGCTCAGTATTTAATCTCAGCACAGTAGCTTACATAGTCATGAGCACACCGTTATATACTGGCTCACACATTTGTGAAGTTTAAGTTGAGGGATGTCAATGAATGAATGACTCTGTGAATGAATGACTCTGAATGAACGAATGAACCTGTCCTCCAAATGGAAACAAATATTTAAGGAATGCATGGACAATTGGAAGAATGACAATGATTGTACTTTCATATTTAAAAAGTTTAATCAGAACCTAGTGTTTTTGTTTAGTCAATTAAATGGTGTGCTTTGTGAGACTGCACACGTCCCTTCTCACCAACACATTAAAACCCTCATTCTGCCTCACTGTATATTGTTTTTTACAGTTCACTCAGGTTTGGGTTGACGGACGATTTCTCTTCCATGATTCTAGTTAATGCATACTTAACAGTAAATTCTGTGTCCATTCAAAGGAGTCTAAAGCCTAAAGTATACTTTGTTTTTTGCATGCGTACATTATTGTATGTACACAGTTAAACGCACAGCCTATCAAAGGCCCAATCCCAGTTGCCACACATCATGTGCACATGAAATCTTGCCAATGTACAATGACACGATCACAAGAATGTAGGATGACCTATTCATTATTTTAGCCTTTAGAAAAATAGTATACTTCATAAAATAGTGTTTGCATTCACACAGGCACCTAACATATGCATATTAGAAAGGCCCAATTATAAATGGCACACTTCATGTGCACTTGTGGTCTTGCAGGCCTACAATACCCACTATGTGTCTGTGTCCACAAAGTCCACAAGACCATAGATTCTCATTCAGCTTTTTTCTCATTCAATCTTAGCTTTTAGAAGGATGCTTTTTATACATCCCCTTTGAGGCCACTATGCACCCTCAATGTACACTTTTATGTAGACCATACTAAGACCCAATCCCTGATGTGCACATGTGCAGACTCTTGTCCGCTGGGTCAATAAGTCTCTCGTGTTTATCATTTTACCCTTCAGAAGTCTGCTTGTTAGTCCTTTCTGGCCACCCTTGATGCGCATTTCCGCCAAGACCACATTTCTACCCAATATTCAAAGCAGCATTATGTCTAAAGTAGTGTGTACTGAGAGGAAAACCATGAGGGTTGAATGTGCCCTTTGGGATATGGCCTAAGTATACTCCATAGGATATCGTGCATGTTCACAGGCACTCAACACATTCGCTCTAAAAAGGCCTGATCCCAAATGGCACTCTTCATATGCACTTGCACTCTTGCAGACTTGGAAGACCATAGCGTTATTTTAACCTTCAGTTAAGTGTACTTGTGGATTAGCAAACTTACAGTGGCCACTATGTGCACATATCCATTAAGTCCACAAGACCATAGGTTCTCACATTAGTAATTCTAACTTTTAAAAGCACCCTCAATGTACATTTTTACCTAGACCACACTGAGACACAATCCTAAATGGCACACATAATGTTCACTTGCTGTCTAGCAGACTTAAAATGGCTGCTACGTTGACGTATCGGTTAAGTCCACAAAATGCACCCTTGCGCCCACTTCTGCAAGCCTGTACAGACTAAACTTTAGCCCAACAATCAAAGTGGTTTATATCACGAAAGTTTGAACCTTGAGTTTGGGCCAAATTATGCATCATTTAATCATGTGCGTGTTCACAGGGACTCAGTAAGTGTGCTCTAGAAAGACCTAACTAGTTTACTTTAGTGCCATTTAGGATTGGACCAAAGTATTAATCTTTATCCAGTGTTTCTGGTTTTTTTTCCTTTCAAAGTGTTGCCAGATGAGATTTACTTTGTACTTGTTTAGAGTTGTGGATATCTTTTGTTTACCTCATGAATGCATTAATCTACATGGGCATCTGTTAGTCCCCTCACCATTCTGACAAACTATGTGGTCTGGATCAGTTTTGACACCTTGTGGGCAAACTAAGTAGTGCAAAAACTATTCAAAGTGCATAAGTGAGCTGGGTGTACGTTGTTGCGAAAATACAGTACATGCATTCTTTGCTGATGATGAAATTTGCCTCACACACTATGCATACTCTAGTGTACCTGTAAAAAGTGAAATATACTTTGGGCTTAAGGCTCGTTTAGGGGTGTTGGGAGGTGGGGAAGGGAAGTGACCTCAGCATGAAGAACATGAATACATGTTCGATATATTATCGCTGCTGTATTTGTTGGCTGAGACACAAAATTCCTGAAAACAAAGGGGGAAAGGAAGAGATTTATTTATTTGTATTATTGTTTTGGTTAAAGGAACAAAACGGTTTAACATTGCAATCATTATGTATTAAAAAAAAGAGTTTATGTACAATGTTTAACTGTTGCAAAAATCTAGACTTCACCTATACTCCTTTAGAATGGATTAATGACAATATAACGCAATATCATATTACTCTGTACTAAGGAATGCAACTGCGCACATGCACAGAAAAAAAAAGATGTTTTTAATAAAGAATATATGTATAAATATATGACAAACTATATTTAATTAGAATGCTATGCACCCTTATTAGAGTTGTTATGGATGTACTTTAAGTATATTAGTTAGATTCCAGTAATACGAACATGCCCATGTCATGGGGAATGTAAAGGCTTTGTAGCTATTTCAACATGTTTTCATTTCTTTTGTTTTTTATTGTAACGGAAAAAAGGAAACACGGACATTGAATATGTATACAAGCTTTTTATTCAGATTCATTCTGATATGAAGATATGTATAGACCATTTACCCTGCACACCAGCTCAGATCATTTACAAAAGTTAATAAAGAGAGATGTGACATATTGTGACACTGTGTGCGTGTGTAAGAGAATGTGCGAAATATTAATGATCTGCATTTATAAATCCAGCATTGACTTCAGAGGGAATGAATGAACATTAGAGAATTGGTTTAGGATCACTTTGAACTACTGAACATTCATCACAGCTGAAATATATACACGTCTATGTAAAAATTCAGACACCACTTGATGATTCTCAGTTTTTCTGTATTTACGATTATTTTTGTGTTGGAGTCAAATGTAATTTTTGTATTATTCTGTAAACTACTAACGACATTTCTTCCAAATTCAAAATAAAAATGTTGCCATTTAGAGTATTCTTTTTTGGCTAAATGTTTAAACACCACAATACAAATGTGTCTCTTCAGAAGAGTTAAGAAATCAGGATTTGTGTGAGTAACCCTGATTACTAGTCACAGGAAATGAAAACAGGAGCTATTTTAACCAATTTAGAAAAAATAAACTATAAAGACAAAACTTCTACTTGACATTTGAAAGAATTGTTATTGGATCTTTACAGAATAAATTAAAAAATAACATTTTATTCAAAGCTTTACCTAATAAATCCTGTACACCCAGAGAAACTGAGAATTTTCAAGTGGTATCTTAATTTTGTATATTTAATCAATGCATCATAAATTAGATCACTTTTTTATACATTTTAATAAGTAGATGTCATAGGCTATGCCATATTTTCAAAAATATATGTTACGCTTTATGATTAAACATTTCACAATTTAGGAGAGAACGAACGGCAGACCAGTTTAAAAGATAAAAAGAAAAAATATATATTGATAATATGAGATTAATTAAAAAAAATAAATGTCGAGGAATCAGTGCAGCGGTAACAAGTCACATAAAGACAGATAAAAAACTACATTTCCCATCTGTGTCTTGCAGTCCCGTTGCTCGCCGGAGGGGGCGCCGGTGGACGAGGTCTCCGTTTTAAATAGCTCTTTCCTGCTCGTGTTTTGTTGAGTGCGTGGTGTGTGCATGAGGAGTGAGAGAGAAAACGTGGTCGCGGAGAAGCCTAGCATTTTAGCTAGTTTGTGAGTGTGAATGTGTGAATGAAGTATCATACAGGCTCAAATATTTAGTATTATTTATTTTTGTATGTGGTCACGTTTGCCACAAACGGACAAGGTAAACAGTTTGCAAAAGTAACTTGATACTGAACCGCTGAAAACAGAATACATTTACCTGCTCAAAATCCGAGCTGAATTGTTTTGTTCTTCTGCTTTAAGGTGTAAAGACACTATTTGATCAAGGCAGCTGGCTGAGTTTGTGGTTGCAGTAGTGTTGAAAATGTCCATGGGCAGTCAGAAGACCACCAGTCAGGCAATTCCGACCACCAGACGAGTCATACTCAACGATGCGGCCCATCTGCCTCATGATTACTCGACAACACCAGGAGGGACCCTTTTTAGCACGACTCCTGGAGGTAAATGTCACGGGCTTGCAGATGAATCGTTCGGGCGCATTCGCAGCTGTCGCAGGGGTAGCATTGTTTTTGTTTTGACCGCGACATAGCGATGCATCCCAGAGCTCGTGCACCGCGAGCATTGTCTTTGTGCTTGACAGACTGCGGTGCGCGTGCTCATGACGCTTCAGCCTGCTTGTCTCGTAATGTATTGTTTGTATTTTAACTGTACTCGTCAACGGATAATAAACTCTTGAACGTTATCAGTACGACAAGAAGAGCATTGCTTTATTGACATGACGGCAGACAATGAAAGTCTTGAAAACTGGGCTTCTTACGATTGCTGAAATGTAAAAAAATGTAAACGTAAAATTATGAACATAAACATTAAGTTCATTAAAATGTGTAAGTTCTCATTAGGGAGGTTAGTTACGCTCTAAACTGCTATATTTTTGGCACTTATTGTTCCACGAAGGACCTTTACGTTCCACAAAAATAGATTATTGAACATGTATTTACATTAGGTTTAAGGACTGCTGACTGAAAGGTTCTCTTAAGAACTTAAAATGTTTATTTTGTGTAACCACCGTTTTGAAAGGTTTAATTTAAGGGTGTGAAAGGAGCAGTTTACCATAAAAAAAAGTAAACTATTAAATGATGACATTTAAATTTTGATTTAATAGTGCATAATGGCCTTCATCGACTTTCAAGTAGATTTAGGAAATTCTGCCATAGTGATTCAGTATTATGCCAAAATGTACTGTATATTCTTCACTTTTAAGATGAAATGTTATGCATGCACATATGAACGTGCATATGTATAATATACACATACATGTATGTTTGTATATATACACTTGTCTATGTATATATGAAGAGCGTTTATGATTTAACGTTATGCACTTGAGTGAAAATTAACTGTTATTTGATTTTGTAAAGTATTGATAAGGTTTTTTTTCTAAATGTAACAAAAATGTAATGTGGAGCATTTTTTCCTCAAATTATATAAAAAAGGTGGCATGTCTAATTTTCATATTAGCTTCTGGATGTTCTCAGATGGAAGAGATAACTAACAGTCAACAAGAGGACATGACGCTTCTCGAGGCATGTGACTGTTGGTTTCTCAATATTCACTGCCACTTCTGCTTTTCTAGCTCACGAGGACGGCCGCTCTCATTATTGTAAACAGTGTTTTGATCACTATTTGTCCTGTTCGTCATTTAAACCATGATGATGTAACACTGGATAGATCACAGGAAGCATTATAGGTGCATGAAATATTGCCATTAGGGAATTTTTGTCATGTGACTTATTATTGGGTCTCATGTTTAGCGTGCGTTTTCATTGCTGTACATGCTTCTGTGCATAAACTTATCGGCAGGCTGCTTTTGGCATTGAAATGCACTCGTTAGCTTTACCTCATAGAGTGAATTTAGTTCAAGGATGTTTGTGTGTGTGAAGGTTCACTGGAGGTTCAACAGGGCTGATAGGAGCGTAGCTGATAATGTGTTCTTGTTCTCACTACTCTCACCATTTCAGTCTGTTGCCTTGTGGGTTTTTTTTTCTTAACACTGTTCTGATAAGGAAATGAAAAATATATATGAAAAAAGTAGTTTGTCAAACATTGACACTTTAAAAGGCTCTAGGCTTAATGATGCAATGCAGCCATGTAATGGTGAAAAGCGCACAGTCATATGGACATGTTTAGACATGTTGGGATCAAACTCATAGCACTTAACAGGGCACAGCCCAAACGCACCTGGCTGGACTCAATGTTTTCACAGGCTTGTAGGTCAGCTTAGCATTTGTACCCTGATATAGGACCATTGTTTCCTCTTTATAGGCACCCGTATCATCTATGACCGAAAGTTCCTGCTGGACTGTCGCAGCTCTCCATTGGCCCGCACACCGCCCTGCTGCCTGCCTGACATTCCTGGGGTGACCAGTCCTCCTTCGGTCACCATGAACAATGACAAGGCCTACCCTCAACCCACTGTTAATAATAATAGCATCAGCCCCCCGGTGGACAAGAGCACAGGTAAATATCCATTATCACGTGTGCTGAAACTAAATCCATTTTTTCATCTTGTATTAAATGTGCACCAAGCAATATTTGAAAAACAATTTGACCACACTGAGTCATAAAACAGACTTGCAGCCAATCAGCAGTAATGGACGTGACTAGAAACTAGAATGGAGAGATCAAAAATGGCTTGTTAAGTTATCAGGGTGTCCACGGGGTCTTAAATTTCAAAAACAACATTTTATGCCTTAAAAAGTCTTAAATGACTGAATGATGGTGTTATAGGTCTTAAATAATTTTAAACAGGTCTTAAGTTTCCTTTGTCCATGTAAAGCTACCCAATTGGTACAACCAACAATCCATCTAAATATTTATTAGTATGTGTTTGAAAAATGTTTCAATTTTAATGGGGCAAGTAAAAATATTTTCCACTGAACTTTAGAAAAACGCCCTTAGTGTTTTGCCCTACAAGTCTGAAATTGAATTCATAATAGTCTTAACAAGTCTACAATTTGATTTGGTGAAACCTGCAGAAACATGGTTATGGGTGTGTTTATTCTGGTGCATCATTTGGCAAATTTCATTGCTTGCCAAAATTCGCTCATTGCACCTTAAATTAACATTTTGTTTTTATCTCATAAGTGGTCAGCCAAGATGTATAACCGTTTCCAAATGGTATTAACATATACACATGTTGTATGTCTTATGACCATTTGTGTTCAGAATCCACTGAGACCATTTCCTTTTAAGTTCTACATAACAAGCTTTAATAAATAAGTATTATTGAATGAAGGAGCCCACGTTAGGTGGCTTCTTGCTATTATTAGGGCTGGGACAATAAATTGATGCATTGCCAATCGAGACATTTTTTTTGTATCAATTCAGAATTTTTTTTAATGGATTTCGATTCTCTCTGAAATTGATTCTGAGCTTAGTTTTTACCACCCAGGTGACGCTAAATGCTGTCTGCCAATCCTTACACAAACCACTTGAACGTAAAATGAACATTAATAAAGTTAAGTATTGACGAATGATTATGTTTAAGTGCATTGCAAAAGTGTTCATAGTGAGCTGCGTTTGCATTAATTAAAAACTAGCCTAGATCGCCATCTGCTGTTAAAAACTAAGCTCAAAATCGATTCCATGGAGAATCGCAATGCATTCCAATAATCTATTTATCATCCTGGCCCTTTGGACTATGGTGACCAGGTTTCTGTATGCAAACATCATGCATGTTGTAATTCAGAGGTCACAATAGCATTGAAATCTCGCTTATAATCATCTATAATTTTTTTTAAATGTTTTTTTTTTTTTTTTTTAAATGTGACATGTTTTGTATATTTTAAATTAAAATAACTAGTCTACGCTCTTCACTCTACTCAGGGACAAGACAAATATTAGAGGGATTATTTTTGTGAATGCCAACTACAATTTCAGACGAAATGATTTGCTTTGATTTATTATGGTTGCATAAGTAAAAAATAAATGTAAAATATGTATGAATATCTTGCACTTTCTTAATAGTTAACTTTAGTAACGGTGACAATCCCAGCTTTAGTCAGTAGGCTGAGAGTAAGTGTTTTGTTTTTTGGTGTAGTTGTTTGAACTCCTTTTTCCACATGAGATCTGAACGCATCTGATTGAATGCAGTTTCTGCCAACTTCAGAATTGCTCAAAGGTGGTCGAAAGACCCCATTTACACCTGCGTGTAACATGATCCACTTATGATTGGATTGAAGAAAACGCATCTTAATGCCCAGGTGTAAATTGGGCCTAAATGATGTTGTTAACTACATAAGGCCTGATATATGAATTTTTATTTATTTTTTATAGAATAGAGATGGAAAATGGTTTATTGAATCATTAGACTAAAGTTTGGGAAGGTTGTTTGCATATGTGTTTTTGGTTGAGTATCATACACAGATTGGTAGTCAGACTGAAACGCAGCATTTAGCCACATCACATAATTAGTTAACTATATGCGACAGACAAAACATAATTACATTTTTAACAATAATTTTATTTATTATGACACTGTTATACACTGTTTCTTTTCAATGGGTTAAGAAACAGTGTATTCTTTTGGGTCTCTTTCAAGTTCAAAGCAAACTTGATACAAATCATTTTAGGTGTATAAAATATGTAATATATTGACATCATGCAATTAATAAAATATACAGCAAATTAGAAATAAATGACAGAAAAAGGAATGAAAACAGACAATATATCTAATAATTATAATAATTACAAGATTAAAACTTGTGTAGATTATTTAATTAAGGAAAATGCGTTAATTATCCATTACTGATGGTGTACAAATATTTTGCAGTCAATTTAGACAAGTCATTTTATCCTCTCTGAGTACCTAGTAAAGTTTTTCTGAGTCGTTTAGATTAGAGAATAAATTATTGAATGTTTCTCTTGCTCTTGCGACTGTATGCACAGTCAGCTGTGAGGCTAATCGAAAAGTAGGCTAAAAAGGTAATGCAAAAACGCATAACGACAGCTATGAAAGCCGGAAACCAGACATTTTAGGAGATTTAGAAACCCTGGCCGAACCCTAAGTCCCAAAAAGATGCATCTCTGTGGGTTTGGCGAGCATGTGAGATTACCTGTGGCAGTGGTGACAGTTCATGCGCACACAGAACAAAATGGGTAAACGAGAGAACATTTTCCACTACTTAATCAATCGTGGATGTTTGGTTATATTGGGCAGATAAGTGTAAAAGAATGATAATAACAGTAAAAAAAAAGTCACTAATTATAGTTGGGTGGCTGTTAACATACCTGAGCAGTACATCAGAGTTTTTTATGGCTGGTATACTATAATGTATACATTTTATTTCAAAAGCCCAAATGGAGCAAAATGTTGAATTTTGCACAGTTATTAAAGTTTTTGTCTGAAAGATGTGATAAAATACAGATTTCTTGTACCATTAAATTCTGCTGGTAAATTACATAGATCTTTAGAAGCAGACTGCTTGCATAAACTACATATAAATATCATATGTCATTCATCAACAGCTAAGAATGTTCAGTAAGGTGATATTCAAGTGGTTTTATTGGTTTACAGTGCTATTCAATAGAGTGATGACTGAGATATGTGGATGTAAATCTTTCTCAAAAACCTCATGTATTATGCATATTTGGTATTGATTTTTTTTATTTATTTCATTTGCAGATAGTTATCAAAGTCCAATAAATGTTTATCTTTAAATATGACTTGCTCTAAGTTAATCATGCTTGTTTATGACATTACATTACAAAATAAATCATAGCAATTTAGATTTTCAGATGTTACTTTGTTATTTTCAGATTGTCTACTTAATGAAATTGAATGTCATTTTAAAATTGTTACTATTTACAGCAAAGAATATGAGTAATTTGACAATTATTCAAAAAAGCTTTTTTGTGAGGTTAATAAATCAGATGACAAGGCGCAGATTATATCAGTTGTAGGTCATGAACAATGGGTTTGGCTGCTCAGGTTTGATCATGTTGATAATTAAAAGGCTTTAGATATTTGCGTTAATCTTTAAAGGGTTAATATATTCAACAAATTTGTATTTATTTTTTTAAGGGGAGGATGCCCAGTTCGAAATGGACATCTAACTACAGTAGAGGAACAGCTACACGAAGGAGACTACGACTGTAATGAATATTACTGTGATGATGATGATAACTGTTCCCAGAGAGGATAAATGCACAGAAGACTTCTCCTTCCATGTCATCTGTCTTGTTTCTTTCTTTCTTTTTTGTCATTGATTTACTGTTCAAATGATATTTTCCTTTCCTGTACTGATGCTGTCGCTCAAGACGCGCACAAAGCCATTTCTTTAGATTCTCAACATCAGCTAACACTGTTGTGCCTGAAAGAGCCACTATTTCAGATAGTGCATCCTGAGCACATCGATGCAGCTCTACTTCTGCCTAAGACATGGGGGACGTTTTCACAGGCCGCCATGCCGCTGTTTGTTTGATACAGATTTGTTTGTGTAGTTTTTTCAGAATGGTCAGTAGAGGGAGCAACGGTTCTCATCCACTGGTTTTCTCATCCAGAATCATGTGGAGGAAGTCCAACTCCTAAGATTAAACATGGCATGACACTGAATTTGACCACTTTCCATTAGGTGTTGATACTTTTTGTAATGGTAAAATCTAATTTTTTGTTTATCCTGAATACTCGATTCACCTAAAGTGTCATTCAACAGAATGTAAAATGCCTTTTTTTTGGCTGTGAAGTTCTCTAAACTGCCCTGTTATTCCTGAAGAGACATTTAAGCATTAAAAAAAACATCAGAGAATTGACAAGTGTCTTCCTTGTTCATTTGCTGCCTCTTGTTTTCAAGCCAAAAACAGACAATACACCCAAAAAAAGCATTATGAAAACATTTTATTACATTTGGTAATTTACATACTCTACTATTTACAGATTAGGCAAACACGCAAAGCTTTCGAAAATAGCATCAAGTAATCCAGGTGCCTCAGTGCAGGAAACCATAATAATTTCAAGTGGGAATACTGTAATTGACAGCAGTTTTTCTTAAATACATATTTTTAGAGTTGAGCATATCCAAAGTGCTAGTGTTAAGTTCCTTTGGGGTTTGGAGAATCAGTGGCAGCCGCATTCTGCAACAACCATGCCTTCGTGGTGTCTCATGACCATCTTGCCATTCTCATAGTAGAGCATGGAGAGTGGAGCCAGACGGGTGGGTACACAGGACAGGCATGGGATGCGATCTGGGTGGTGCAGCTTCAAAAGACTCTACAATTGTGAAGACAACAAACATTAAAGTCAGTCTGGCAAGCGTAAAACGGAATAACCAAAGATTTGAGAGATTCTTACCTGCATGTATGCGTGGTTTGTTGGAGTGAAGGTCTCATCTACTGGTGTGGGACAACTGCCTTCACAACGATAAGCATTGTAGCGCTTTGGATAAACAATCCAGTCACTCCAACCAATCTGATCGAAGTCCACCCACATATCCACCTTCTTGCACAGAGGTTTCTTCTCTCCTCCTTCATGGGAAACACCAGGAATCATGCCAATTGCAGCATCACGCACCCTATCATCGGTCCTGTGGTTCCTCCTGTGGCGCCGAGGCACAGGTTCACTTCCACCACCAGGCCGATCCAAAGCTACATACTTGGAGTGCTCGGCAGTCTGGATGAGGGTGGACGTCTTTGCCCGGTTCTGCTTGGAGTAAACCACCATCATCACTCGGTTGGCTGTAGGATGATGTACGCTCTCATGTCCCTCAGCCTCAGATGGCATCTGGGTGGGTTCCTCAAAGGGCTCACGCTCACCCTGGTGCAACCAGTACTTGAGGAGCGCAGTGATGTTGAAGATCCTCCAAGAGGAGCGGAAGGTTGAGTTAACCGGGTTGGCGTTCACGGTTCCAAGGTGGAGCCGTACTTCATCGCAGGGGCTTCTCTCACACTCAGGTGTGGACGCGTGATAAATATCCACCTCCAACTCAGAGCTGAGATCCGGAAGGCGAATGCGAAGTTCAGACCGCTGGACATCATCGCTTGCTGATATGGAGGACATGTCAAATGTCACTGCGAATTTGTCACCAACCTGATGACAACCTGTGAAAAAAGCATATTTGGAGAAAGAAAGTTAGCAAGTGTTCAAAGCACAGACAGGTAAACAGTCTAGAAAAGATAAGTGATGTGTGGTGCTTAATTATCTTTAAAGGATGTCTTCACACATGGCCACGTTCGGGACAAGCAATTAATAAAGTAGAACGTTCTTATTGTTTAAATGTGTATTGATGCCGAAGCCACTTTAAAACAGACGTCTTGAAGGTAATACACACGCTCACTAATAAGCATAATACACGACTTGGCTAATAGACCAGAACCAGCTAAACTACAAATAATTTTCACCGAGGGTCTCCCGAAAGAGATTTGTTTTGCGATAATGACTGGCGGCTCGGTTTGTTTATTGGCTTATCACACGGTTACGTTTACCAAGTAGTCTAGCTAAATAAATCTAGGCTACAAAATGTAGGCCTATTCATTTAAAAAGATTAAAACGATTAAAAATAAATTTACTCGTCAAGTACACGAGTTATAATGGAATCATATATTTCACGATAAGAGGTATAAATTGCATTAATTTGGATATATATGAAAAAAAAACGTCAAGCTATAAATGTTAATGATGAAAATTCTAATAATAAAAAACAGGTATACTCACTTTTGGCGACGAGGCTCAAGACCGAGTCAGATTCGTAAAGAGTTGGATTTTCATGGCTGAAGTGTTTTTCGTCTCCAGTCAGAAGTGTCCGGTAGAGGTGCATCATATACAGCGGATATCTGGTCAGATGTCGGCCGTGACCTGCCCGACCTCCGCCGTTTCTGCCAGCTGCTCGCATTTTATTCCTGAGAGTCTCTTGAAATCCAGGAAAAGTTCCCGTGCAGCTCACCAGACCGACCGCGAGGGCCAGAACTGCGCTGAGGAGTCCGCAGGAAAACATGTCAAATCAAGGTAATAATCCACCACGTAGTTGTTGAAATTAAGCTCTCTCTCCTACACCGTCCTCTGGAAAGTGAATGTCATGAGTGCTGACCGGTCATCTAAGTTGACTTATAGAAACTTGCAGTCTTTTGATGGTCTGTGAGGTCATTTTGGGTCTTTGAAGTGGCCCCTGTGATCCATAAAGGCATACATGTTGGTGGGTCATCGTGTATCGAAACCAGCGCTCTTTTGTGCGTCAGAAGGTGTGAAAACACTAATTCTTCTCCTCGAGCTCTGTGTATTGGAGGTTCTTTTGTAAGTGTACCTAAACAATAATATTAGTGGACTACATTTGTTCATCAATGTCACTTTGATTAAACGGAGAAAAACACCTGAATGCTGGATTATTTCTTAGTTTGAATGAAAATAGAGGAAGTCAGTTTGTTTCTGGCTGTTCATTATATTTTGAGAATGTAAAAGAGTTATAATTTTGGCGTTGGAAATCTCCACCTTTGCAACAGTAAACTATTTTCGACTCGTTGTTTGCTTGATTTGACCGATTAGAGCATGAATAAAAATTCTTAAAGATGTTTGGTCGACTCCAGGTATAAAGCTATGGGGAAAATGAAGAGAACACATGACAGTTTTAAGGTTCTTTCTATTTATAGTATATAGACGTAGTAGCATAAGTAGTAGTAGTAGCATATAGAATAACTCAGATCTTTCCATACGCAAGTCTTATATTCTAATATTTTGTCTACCAGCTCAATTGCGATGGAATG
>CAIGQW010052715.1:4345864-4370699 GCA_903798125.1 Danio choprae | reverse complement strand
AACGCTTCTAGAATATTATGTCTAGAAAACGCTTCTAGAATATTATGTCTAGAAAACGCTTCTAGAATATTATGTCTAGAAAACGCTTCTAGAATATTATGTCTAGAAAATGCTTCTTGATACAAGAATTTGTAGAATTTTAGAAACAAGAGAAAAACTTTTTTTGAGAAAAGCATTTTGCTGAGAGCACATAAGATATGTAAAAGGATAGATCATTCAATCATTTCTGTTAAACACAAAGACTGTTGGAAAGAATATTGGCAGCCATTGATTTCTTGATTTCTATAGTACACTGTAACCCCCCAACCCCCCCAACCCCCCGGTCATAACAGCAAATGTTTTTATGTTATGTTAACTCATTTAATTTATTTAATCAGGCTGCAACTAAATAATTTTTAGTTATACAAAGTTTAACTTAATATTTTCAGTCAGTTTGACTGATGTTAAGTTGAGATGACTAGAAAAGTTCATTTGTTTCAACAAAAGAATTTTAGGCAGCAAGATTTTTGTTCCTTCTATTGATGTCAATGGCTGCTTGTTTCCAACATTCATCAGAAATCTTGTTTTATGTTCAACAGAAGAAAGAAAATCTAAACAGCTTAGAACCACTTTACTGTTTATTTACTTTAATTACTGTTACTTTACTCATCCTCCGGCCATATAAGATGTAGGTGATTTTATTTTTCAGCTGAACTGAAACTGTGGTCCTTGATGATTTAGAAAATGCCACAGGTTACCAGCACTTTGAGGGTCAAATAACCCATGCAGGTTAAACAAAATGAATACCTGTGGCACTGTTACTTTACTCATCCTCCGGCCATATAAGATTTAGGTGATTTTTTTCTTCAGCTGAACTGAAACTGTGGTCCTTGATGATTTAGAAAATGCCTCAGTTTACCAGCACTTTGAGAGTCAAAAAACCAATACAGGTTAAACAAAATGAGTACCTGTGGCCCGTGTTGATAATACATTGAGACCTTATGACTGAAACATTTGGTCTGTGGGAGAAACCACATTGTTTACAAGATTATCACCCACCTTAAATAAGCCCTTTGATGGATGGAGGATGTATGCGTTGCGTTGTTCATTAAAATTGTGCTTGTGTTTATCATGAAAGCTACAATCTATATTTAAACAACAGTAAAAGGTGTCAGCAGCTCATGAGTTTGCACTGCATTAGAAGGTCTCAGTGCAACATCAGGAGCCACGGCTATTTATTTTATTTTACCTGCATATGTTTTCTTGACTTTAAAAGTGCTTTTGGTAGCTGCTGACTTGGTTTTTACGAGCCAATGCTAATATGCTGCAAATTTTCATTTATTGCATTTAGGCGAACAATAAGTTTTTGTTTTATTATTCTAATATTAGTTAGATTGAACTGTAGTTTCCAGACTTTTACACTGATGAGGGTCATAGATGATCCTATATTGATTGCTGAGGAAATATATTTAAGCTTTTCTGTAGCCTGCACTATTATGGTCAGAAATATATCTGTTGTCCTTTTCTCTCTACCACAGCCAGCCGTATGCCGCTCTCAGTTTGCCACGGTAAACATCAAGAATTTAAGGGCAGCTGGAATTGACAGAAAGGGAACATTTGCTTCCGGCCAGGATAATGAGTGTTTGTGAGGGTTTTTTTTAATGTCGTTTTTTTTTTTTGACATTTGGTCAAAATACTCAATTTGATAGCTATTGATGTATTTCTCATATGTTTGTAAGATTAATCATATGTAATTTATTAATTTCAGTAAGACACGTCATAGTTTTTGAGCTATAGTTTTGGGGAATACTCTCCTGGTTGGCAGAAACATTAAACAGGAACTTATTAGGAAGTAAATATATTGTAAATATTATTTTAAATTCATATTAGATTTTTATTAGTTAATTGTTTTACTGTTTAACATTTTGCTTACGTTGAGCTAAGTGAGATTTTTGATTGTTTTTGATGCACTGAAAACCATTTACATTGTAAGATATTAATGCAGTTGAACTAATCATCGTCTCTTTTTTTAAATGTACATTATTTCCTGTGATGATAAAGCTGAATGTTCTTCAGTCTGCAGTGTCACATTATCCTTCAGAAAACATTTTGAAAATCCAGCAATATATATATCCACAATATGAAAATGCTTTGTCAAAATTGATTAATAGAAAGTTTAAAACGATATAAATGTCTTTACTATCAGTGTGGATCCTTGCTAAATAAAACTTTAAAACAAAAGTGTAAAGGTGTAAATGGCCTTTGAAAGATGAAAATGTTTATCTGGCTTTATATCTTCAAGAGGATCATCCTTTTTTGCAGATCAGTGAATCAGAGGGTTTGGAATCCCCTGTCCTTTTCCTAATTGTCAACTCTCTCAAAAATCTCACAATCTAAAGCTGACTGATGATTTCATAACATTTCGCTTTGAATCACAGGGATGGAAGACACAAGTAAACAAAAGTTATGGATTTCAGCCACATCCCACAGATAAAAGTGTGGCTTATTTTTAAGATCAAAGCCAATTGCTTTCATTTAAAAGGTGTACTTCTCCACAAATTGGAAGTCTTCTCTTGCCAACCCGCCTATGATGTTTTAAATCAAAGATTTCCAGAACCCTCATGTCAAGTCCAAACAAACGTCTTTAAGCCAGGACCGGTGCGCAAATTGAGGTTACCTTTCTGTACTCAAAAGTGGCCTGAAAGTTGGCCAGATAACAGTGTGTTTGTGATACGCGTGCCATAGAAGTGGGTGATAATGCTGGCCAGGCAAACAGCAGCCTGGCGCCTTATCTCCGATTTTGCACCGTAGCTTTGGAGCCAAATAGTTCCACTGGTGAATGTGGGACGAAATAAAGAAATAAACATTCCTTTGAGTGGAAGAGGCTTAGGAGAGATGAATTAGGCTTTCTTGGATAAACTGTCAGTCTGGTTTATCATGCTATAGAGAGCCGGATCTGTTTCTGCTTGTCAACAAATTTCACTCTGATTGGCGGTGACAGTCTTAAATTTAGAGTGAAATCCGACAAAGCCTCTTGTCCTCAAGTTATGGGGCAATGCTTACGTCAAATTCTGTAATGCAATGCGTTTGAAATGCCTGCTGCATGCGGAATGACAAGAATCGCTCTCTTTTGAACAATCTGTTGGTTTCTCAGAGGTGTTTTACTCTTGTAATTTGCTGAGGAGACTGTGAAACGGCTGTTTCAGAACTCTCTTTGAACCTTTGGGTTTAGCTGAATTACGGTGTGACTCTGCTGCAATACAAAAGCAATTTTATTCTTTCAGGGAAAGGGTTTCTTTTGTGAGGGATTGCTTTTTTTCTTCTTTTTATCTTTTTAAGTTTCTTTTAATTCCATAGGATTGATATTTGAAAGATTTTTTTTGGAGGATACACTTTATTTTGATGGTTTAGATTTTTTGTTGGTTATAAAGTAAGCAACTATGTCAACTGACTGTTATTGAAGTATAAGTAAAGTGTTATGGTTGGAATTATTTGAGTGAGTTGACGCACTTACAACGTACAAAAAATAATTATACTGTATAATATATACTATAATAAAGAGTAAAGTATAATAAAAAATCCTCAATTACAAATTTTGGGAGATATTAAGTAGACATTCTGCTAATGCTATAATGACTGCTGGTTGATATGTAATGTTCAGCTGAAGTCAGCAAAATCTCTTAATGTGACCAAAAAATATAAGAAAGTTTTCATGTTTTGGTCTTTAAAACCCTCATACTGTAATACATTTGGTCACATTTAGAACCACCAGACACGAGAAAATGTCAAAACAATGCATAGTTTTTATTTAAACATTTTTTCATAAAAAACACTGCATTTATTAAGTGTGCTTCAGACAGGTGATGAATAGGCTTGACAAACCACCTGTAGAAATGCTCTCTTCTCTCTATATATAAAACAGAAACACCCCCCTTACTCTAGCACTTAATTCTCTGAGCACAAATAGTTAATTATTATTTTTAGAAAGTTTATTTTTTTATTTTTTTTATTTAACCATATAAAAACATACTTGTTTTATTTTTGGGTCATTTAGGGACTGAATTTCAAAGTCTGGGACTGAGTTTGAAAGTTTTGGGACTGAATTTTGTTGATAAATGTGAATATTGATGAACAATTTAAATATGTATGACATTTAAAAATTCATGTAAGTAAAATTTATTTCTATTAGAAAAAATATTATAATTTGAACAATCATGAGCTTTAAATTCTTTCCAATGGCATTAATACTAGTAATGCTTATCAATTCTCTGTATGATGGATTAAAAAAAAACAGCAACATACATAAATCATTCATTCATTTTCCTTGGGCTTAGTCCCTCTTTTATCAGGGGTTGCCACAGTTTGATACTTGATCTTAAAGATCTGAGTGATCTGTTGGGTTTGTATTTAGTGAGCATATCTGTAATTTATTGAGGTCCTTGGCCATTAAGTGATTTATAGACAAATAGTAGTACTTTAAAATCTATTCTGAATGTAACTGGGAGCCAATGTAAAGACCTGAGAACAGGGGTGATGTGCTCTGATTTTCTGTTTCTGGTCTGAATTCTGGCAGCAGCGTTCTGGATGAGCTGCAACTGTCTGACTGTCTTTTTGGGAAGGCCAGTGAGGAGTCCATTACAGTAATCCACCCGGCTGGTGATAGTCCTCACTGGAAACAAAGCATCTAATTCTTGCAATGTTTTTGAGATGATAGTATGCTGATTTAGTTACTGCTTTGACATGACTATTGAAATTCAGATCTGACACCAGAATCACACCAAGATTCTTGAACTTATTTTTTATTGTTTGACCCTAAGAACCAAGGTACACATTCACCTTGAGAACCTCATCTCTGTTCCTATAGCGCATGGCTTTGGACTGTGGGGGAAACCGGAGCACCCGGAGGAAACTCACGTGAACACGGGGAGAACATGCAAACTCAACACAGAAATGCCAACTGGTCCAGCCGGGACTCAAATCAGCAACCTTCTTGCTGTGAGACGTGTAGATGTGTTCTGTATACCAGGGTAAAAACCAACGCAATCTCACAGCAAATTGCAACCTTTTGATTTAGTGGCTAATTCATATGAATTTGTATGATCTCATTCATATATTTCAGTACAATTTGCTCATCCCCAATGACGGAAGGGTTTGTGGGTCCTCCTTTTAAAAATCCTACGTTTTTGTAATGAAATCCCATACATTTGTACCAATTAGCCACTTTTCTAAAAATACATAAAACAGTGACATTTCCTTATGAGATTAGGCTGGTAAAAGTATATATGTATGTATGACAGTCATTTGTATTTATTTTTTGCTCAGATTTGTTTTTTAAACAGGACACATTCTGTGTTGAAAAAAAATCTGTATTATACATTTAGTTTTTAAGATTAAAAAGCCCCCCTTTTGACTTCATGATTGCATAATGCGGTCCAGTAAAGTGTCTCATTGATAAAGATCAAGAAAAAAAGGCAGTCGTGTTCTTTTCTGTTTTCTTCCTATACAAAGCAATTCCGATAACCCAAAACCAATGTGTAATATGAATTTTCGGAGCCAGTGTGAAGTCATTTAGTTGGCATTCATTATGATGGTCAGTGATGACATCAATCAACCGAGGGGCAAGGTAAGAGTCTCCTCAGCTGTCGGAAATGACAGGTCTTCTCCAGCTTTGATTGCAGTCATCTCATCCCGCCACAATAACAGCTGCGCACTGCATTTGTCATTGAGAAAATGATCTCTGTTATCTGCCATGTCACAACTCCGGAGTCCAATCTCCACAATATAATCTGCACAGAACATTGCTGTCATTGTAGAATTGGCCCGACGAAGGAAAGTTCATGCATGTTATGTACAGATGACGCATGTCGAGTGTCCTTTTGACCGATGGGGGGAGTTTTGTGTCTCCTTTGGCAAAGAAAATGACACCATTTTTTGGCGATCTGTGTGGACTTCCTTCCAGTATGACGGCAGTAATGTGAGTCATGCAGTTGGAGATTTGGACAGGTAGAAAATGACAACATCTGTCACTTGGGGGAAGTTCGGTCAGGCTGAATGTGAAATGTTTGGTTATTCCTGACCTTGCTTCTCTCATAAATTCTTCCAATAAAAGAGACATATCTTGACTTTTTCTGTTTAAGGGCCATAATCAGGTCCCTGGCGCATCTACAAATACAGAAAACATGGGAAAGGACAACCCTTGTAACATTGTTTTGGTCAGCCTTTCTCTACGCATGTGTAAAAATGGCTGGGTGAATATTAGCTAGGCAATATTCTAGGCTCTAGAACTTGTAGTATCGTTGGAGTCAAAATGAAAATAACAGATAGCAAATATGGGCATCAGTGACTGAAGGGAATATTAGAAATGGGGACTTTATTACCAATTTTCAGTTCCTAGTTTAACCTGTATTTTACAAGCACACAATCTTCACGTTTCTGCTTACGGTGCCACTGCAGCAGCCGCCATTTCTGTTTGGTCACTGCAGCAGCTGGAGAATTACTCCACCAGAAACAATTAAAGAGTCATAGAAATACAAAAAATCTTGTGTTTTGTCATTTTAATATTCATTCAAGAGTTCACACTTAGCTGATGATTGGTTATAAAGCTTGTTTGGCATGCTGTCCCGGGAGAGAGCCCTGAGCTAATAGATCCTCGAGCCCGGGGCTCCCTCCCGTTTGCAAGGCGAGAGGGGAGTTTGAGCTCAGGTAGATCTCGAGAACTCCCCTGCTGTAGTAGCTAATGAACAGATAGTGATTGCTCTTGAGATGACTACTTACTAGGAGCATGTCTATGATGCCGATTTGGATTAGTTAATTATCTTAAGTTGCATGTTTTTGGACGGTGGGAGGAAACCGGGGAACCCGGTGGAAATCCACGTGAGCACGGGGAGAACGTGTAAACTCCACACAGAAACGTCGGCTGGCTTGATAAGGACTAGAACCAGTGACGTTCTTGCTGTGAGGCAACAGTGCTAACCACTGGGCCACTGTGCCACCTATCTAGGAAAGGAGGAGTAGGGGTGGAAGGGGGGATTCTTCAAAACGAAGATGGCTATGATATGAAACTGAGGGTATTTATAGTGGCTTAGGAATCGTCTGATTGGTGAATCATGAATTGGAAAATGCGGGACCAGCCGCAGTAATCATAAGCACGTGATCCTCTCGAAATTAGTTTATAAATAAACCTGACTTCATTCATCTTTATTTCAATAGTGTTTTTACAATGTAGATTGTGTAGTAAATTGAAACTGCTTCAGTCCAGTTTTCAGAGTTGAAGTTCAGTTTAGTTCAGTTCAGTGTAATATAAATGTCACTGCTGAAAGCCCAAACACTGAAGAGCAAATCCAATGATTGCCAGCTCCACTAGTCCCAAACCAAGCAAGCAAGTGGTCACAGACCACTTCACCGTAATAAAATAGCTAAATGTTAGAATTAACTATACAAACATTTAGGAGATGTCAGGCTATACTATAGTTATATGGGTTTTATTGTAACAAAGTTGTTAAATTATAAAATGTACTTCTAGTGTATTGTGTAGTTCCAGTGTTCTAGTAGAGCCCGACATTTTTGGGTTTGATTTTTACAAATTTTTCACATTCGAAAAAGTGTTTCGAGAGCTGATTTGACAATTCTGAGCCACCATACAAGGAAAAGCCAAAATCTAGAATGCTGTCACACAGAGCACTTTTGACAAACAAAGTGCGAAATATAAAGACAGATTATTGTGGATGTTTGAGAACCACTGCTGTAGCCTACTGTATGGTGCCTAGTGGTCACCTTTCCCATGTGGCTGTTTGTGTGTGCAAGATTTCTGTGTGTGATACATTTTTTGAATATAAATACATAAAAATGCCTATGAAAATGTCAAACTTCAGTGTCCACGAATGTTGATAAGAGAATTGTACAAGTATAATAATGTTTATTTGCCACAGGGCAGTAATATGCTAGTTGATGAGTTTAATCTTTAAAAGTTTAAACTTTCTCCACAACATCTACAAAAATGAATCCATTAAGCGTTCAAAAATGTCATCGAGATCATTGCTGTACTCTGGTTTGAATATGTAAGGCTTTAATGCACTGTTGATCATTTCTGACATTTTGGCCATATTAGATTTTCCTGTTTTGTTGTTTCTGGAGTGTCAGAATATAGCTCAGGGATAAGCAAAGAATAGCATGTAGCTTTACCCTCTTCTGGAAAGCCGCAGCTCATTTGAATATAAATGGACACATACAAAAAAAAATAGGGGCAGATTTGACAATCTAAATGATCTTTGGGATATTTGGGGCTGAAACTTCACAGACACGAGAGATTTATTTGACATTTGAAATAAATGTAATTTATTAAAAACATATTTTTTATGTAATATTGTTGTGTTTTGTATGGTCAAGGCTGTGTTGATTGGCTGAGAGGGGCTTGCTGTCTGTTTTTCTCATTGGAGAAATGATTAAGGATCTGTTGATTTGGGCGTCAGGTGGATGAACGCCACTGACCACATCACTCAATGGGGCAGTGAGTGGATGTGACGTTCACCAGAGGCAAAGAGCAGAAGAGCAAATCAATATTCACTCATGTGAGTGCGGCAGCTCCTTACCACACTGATAGCACACAACACATGCAGACATGGGAGAGGTGGGTATGATTTGGAAAAGAGGGGCATTGTATGTGTTGATTTAAGTAATTATTATAGTATACTGTAAAAAGTAAATCTGTGAAATCTGTAAGAAGGAAAGAAAGAAAAGCCATCATCATTTTTATTCTTTTTCCCAAGTGATGTTTAATGGAGCGATGGATTATTTCCTTTTTTTTTCCTTTTTTTGGCTGGAATAAAAAAAGCGAACAATTTTAACGTCAATATTATTAGCTATTCCTTAAGAAATCCTTTTTTCTTAACTGGCTACAGAACCAACCACTGTTGTCCAATGACTTGTAACCTAACTTACCTAGTTAACCTATTTAAACTTTAAATTGCACTTTAAGCTGAGTACTATAGTGAAACTATTATGTTATTTTTAACAACATTTAAAAATTGAAAAATCTCTTGAAAGAAATCTTATCTTGGGTAAGGATTACTTGAGCAATATTTTTAAAAGAATTAAATTTTTACAGAAGGGCTAATAATTATGACGTCAATTGTATAAATAAATAAATATATATATATATAACTGACTTATTTAAGTGTTATGGTTTTAATTATAGTTAACTATAAAAAACCCTGTTTCAACATGTTAATAAAAAATGTTTCTTAAATCAACATATAAATTATGATAGACAATGTGACTGAAGACTGGAGTAATGACGTTGAAAATCTGCCATTGAATCATAAGAAAAAAAATATTTTAAAATATAATAAAATAAGAAACAGTTATTTGAGTTCATAATACTATTTCAAAATATTACCTTTTTACTGTATCTTTCAAAAGCATAAAATAATTGAAAAGTTTTTTTCGAGCAATGGTGCATATGGAAAATGTAATTATTGTAGTTAATAGGGGAAATGTACCTGTAAATACTTGTTAGTCTCAATATAATTTCTATATATCAAATTAAAAATCATTAGCACAAAGCGGGGCCTCACGGTGGCATGATCGCCTCACAGCAAGAAGGTCGCTGGTTCGAGCCTCGGCTGGGTCAGTTGGCATTTTTGTCTGTTTGCATGTTCTCCCCGTGTTGGTGTGGGTTTCCTCCGGGTGCTCCGGTTTCCCCCACAAGTCCAAAGACATGTACTAAATTGGGTAATTGGGTAAGCTAAATTGGTCGTAGTGTGTGTGTGTGTGTGGATGTTTCCCAGTGATGGGTTGCAGCTGGAAGGGCATCCGCTGCGTGAAACATGCTGGATAAGTTGGCGGTTCATTCCGCTGTGGCGACCCCAGATTAATAAATGGAATAAGCCGAAATGAATGAATGAATAAGCACAAAGCCATTTTACACACAATTCAAGAGTTTACACTTAGATATTGCTTGATAATAATTGCAGGTTTGGCATGCTGTCCCGGGAGAGAACCCTGAGCTCGGAGATAATTGAGCCCAGGGCTCCCGCCTGGTAAATAAGCATATAAGGGGGTCCGAGATCAGATAGTTCTCGAGAGCTCCCCTTGGTAAAGGAGGAAAAAGGAGGAGATGGGGTGGATGGGGGGTTTCTTCGAAAACGAAGATGAGAGAGTAGTTTTTTGAAAGGCTACTTATAGGGAGTTTGTATTAATCTGATTGACTTACTAGTGATTACTGATGGGAGACCGGCTGCGATCAATCATATCACGTGCTCCTCTCGAAATTAGTTTGTGAAACTTCACTAATTTGTTTTCATGCGTTTTAATGTCTTTTTAAAGCTGGATCAATGCAATATATATTTTCTTAACACAATGAACCAAGAGCGTCAAATCCAAGAATCACTATCTGTTTTCTGGTTTTAGGGACTAAGCAGAAGAAAAATGAATGAATGAATGTTAGAATGAAATATACACACATTTAGGAAAAGTCAGGCTGTACTATAGTTTTATTGGTTTTATTGTAACAAAGTTATTCAATTACAAAATGTTCTTCTAGTGTATTCTGTACTTCTAGTCTACTAGTCCAAATTTTTTTACATCTGAATATCAAAATACATATTTTTTAAATCTGAAAATAGCGTTTTGAGAGCTGTTGTGACAATTCAGAGCCACCATACAAGGAAAAGCCAAATTGTAATGTCTTTTTAAAGCGGGATCAATGCAACATATATATTTTCTTAACACAATGAACAACCGAGAGCGTCATATCCAAGAAACACTCTTTGTCTGCAGTGGAAAGACGCCTGTGAATCCTGTCTGCTTTCAGCCTCATGGGGCTTTCTCAGTTTACGCTTGATCTGGCAAGACACTGATGATGCTGGTCAATCTCAGCATATCAAGCTGTGTGAGCTGGTGTATGGTCCCCTGATCACTCTAAGCCCACTGACTGTAACACCTTAAAACAGTCCAATCCCCAGAGGAAAAGAACAATTACATGCTTTGTGAGTATCTTCATCCCAATGGCTTTACCGCTTTGTTAAGGTTGGCTGATATAAGCACCAACACAATAACTCTTCAGATCGAGAGCAGATTCAAAACATTTCCAGTTAATCAAGCTTGACTTTAAATGATGCTGAAAGTATGGTTTGGTAAACAAAACTTTGACTGAATCCCGCCATCATGTGTGGACGTTATTTATTGAAGCTGGCAGCTTGTTAGATTGAACGATGTCATGATGAATTGGTTTTCATCGAATCTCAGAATTGTGTTTTTGGCTTTTTATTTTCATCATTTTGTGAGTTTCGGTTTAGTGGCTGCCCTCTGTTTGCCTCTGATACTTTCAAACAGCAACATCAGAGGAGTTTTTTTAAAGCTTGTGCATGAAAACTGAGTTCCATTAGGTCTGTTCAAGGACAAGAAAGAAGGGTTTGTGCTGTCTGAGCTATAGTTTGTGTTTTCTGCAATGCAGACCTCAGATACTGTAAATTCTAAACAAAACATTCAATGTATTTTTGTAAGTGCTTGGGATTGTTGTTTTAAAGTTGTATGGAAGGAAGCTGATTAAAAATAAAAAAGATTATAGCAAAATTGTCTCACAATTGTGAGGGGCCTTCACACAACACATATGCAGATGTATGCAGTGTGTATGCAGCAAGGCAATTAATTAGGGAATACTTCATTCATTCATTCATTTTCTATTCGGCTTAGTCCCTTTATTAATCTGGGGTCGCCACAGCAGAATGAACCGCCAACTTATCCAGCATATGTTTCACGCAGCGGATGCCCTTCCAGCTGCAACCCTTCACTGTGAAACATCCACACACACTCATTCACACACATACACTACGGACAATTCAGCTTACCCAATTCACCTATAGCACATGTCTTTGGACTTGTAGGGGAAACCGGAGCACCCGGAGGAAACATGCAAACTCCACACAGAAACCCAGCCGAGGCTCGAACCAGCGATCTTCTTGCTGTGAGGCGATTGTGCTACTCACTGCCGGAATACTTAATTTTTTTGTGATTTCTTAGACGGTCATATGGAAGAAGCATGCATCTACACTTACCATCACTTTCAAATGTTTCATGTTTTGGCCATTCGTTTACATACAACATCGTTTTGGGTTGCATGAAAATGGAAACTTTTGAAAACTATACTGTTAAGGCGTGTTAATGCCAAGAATAATAACTAACTGTAAATATACAAATGGGGGAAACCGGAGCACCTGGAGGAAACCCACGCAAACACGGGGAGAACATGCAAACTCCACACAGAAATGCCAACTGACACAGCCGAGGCTCGAACCAGCGACCTTCTTGCTGTGAGGCGATTGTGCTACCCACTGCACCACCGCGTCAATTCAGCCCAAATAAAATTCAGCCCAAATAAATTGTTTGCAACCACTTACCTTAAAAAAATGTAGTAAATCCAATGAATCATTTTTTCAGTGTGACTAACGGCTTGTTTCCACTACAGTGTCAAAATTGCACTATGATGGTCTGGGATGCAGTGCATTATCAATCCCATAATGCTCTGCATGGGCATTTTACACTCAACTTCCATATAAACTAAATGAAATCACTCCCAACGTGCCAGTGTAAACATACCGTAACTGCCTCAACTGTGTAGGCATCATGTTTTATTTTGTCTGGAAGGTTGCCTCACAAAGAGAACACGTGAAGGATTTGCATTGGTATTTAAGCATCTTTGGGTTGGATCCAGTCTTTGAAAAAAAAGTAGGCAGCTGCAGGTCACAATATTTGAGTATATTTCTTATTTATTTGGGTTTAAGACTTAAGTTAAGCATTAGCTTGTTTTTGTTTTGCTGATTTTTTTTCTACCAAAACCTGGCAACTAATGACCCAATTTTCTACCTTACTAATGATGTACCTCATTCTCTGGGATTTCTTACATGGCTCATACAGAAGAAACATGCATCTAATACATACTTAAATGCATCGTTAAAAATGAGTTGTTCGGTTCAGTTTCATACACATGCTGCAAAAAAGTTTTGTAAATTTGCTTGTCACTTCCTGTATTTTTCTGGAATAATTAGGTTGATGAAGGCAGTTGTCATTCCCAAAACTTACTGAATCACATGTGTACAGAACAGGACTGAACACTGAAAGGTAAAACATCACCAATTTCATGCAACGTGAGCAATTTTCAAATTCACATTTGATGTACTTTATCTTGCATAATAAAATCATCAAATTAAATAAAAAACATATGATATTCTTGAGGACAGGACTCTTTCAGGTTTACCTACAAACTGTAGATATAGCCTTTAAGCTTGATAGTGATCTAAAACAATTCTACTGCCAAGTATAGCCTAATTAATGTGGGTGTTTATTGTTGCCATGCAACTTGGTGTATTACTATAGAGATTGCAGAGACAGGTTTGAATTATCCCCTTTATATTAGCTATTTCAAAATGATGCCGACATTGTGTTTTTAGTCATTAATTTCACCACAAATTGAAAGAAAGTAATTGGGTCAAAGACAAATAGGAGACAAATGACATTTTCAAGCATCAGCAAATAAAAAAAGGAATGTTATACAGGAGACACCCACTAAAATATCATTCTGTGTAGCAATCGTATTTACAGAAATCCTATTAGGCATATTAAAAACATGAATCATTTGATGAAATATTAAAAGACTTTATTTAAAGATCACAGTACAACCCCAAAATAAGGATTATAAATTGTTATTTTAGGTTATTATACTTCACCACCGTACTTTAAATCACTATGTTTTACCCATAGACTTCAAGAAGTATGTGTTTAATCATTTTAAATATGTAAAAAAAATATAAATTTTCCTTCGGCTTAGTCCCTTAATTTATCAGGGGTCGCCACAACTTATCCAGCATATGTTATATGTTTGCCCTTTCAGCTGCAACCCAGTACTGGAAGACATCCATACACTCTCATTCACACACATACACTACGGACAATTTAGTATATTCAATTCACCTAAAATGTCTTTGGACTTGTGGGGGAAACCGGAGCACCCGGAGGAAACCCACGCCAACACGCGGAGAACATGCAAACTCCACACAGAAATGCCAACTGACTCAGCCGGCACTCGAACTAGCAACCTTCTTGCTGTGAGGTGACAGTGATAACCAGTGAGCCACCATGTTGCCCAAAAATATGGTCATGGTCATTTATTATTTTATATTTTATAAAAGTACAGAATAAATATGTTTTTAAGTAAATAAATCACTGATGAAGGAACATAATTTAACCTATTTTGATATTCTGTTTTAGCCAAATACATTAATATTAAAACTTAATTTGCAGGTAATATCTTTTATTCATACAGCTATGGGAAATAATTTATTCATTTTCTTTTCGGCTTAGTCCCTTTATTAATCTGGGGTCACCACATCGGAATGAACTGCCAACTTATCCAGCATTTGTTTTACGCAGCGGATACCCTTCCAGCTGCAACCCATCATTGGGAAACATCCATAAACACTTATTCACACACATACACTACGGACAATTTAGCTTACCCAATTCACCTATAGCACATGTTTTTGGACTTGTGGGGGAAACAGGAGCACCCGGAGGAAGCCCACGCCAACACAGGGAGAACATGCAAACTCCACACAGAAATGCCAACTGACTCAGCCGGGGCTCGAACCAGCGACCTTCTTGCTGTGATGCGATTGTGCTACCCACTGCACCACCATGCTGCCCCTGGGAAATAATTAAGTAACTAATTGAAAATGTTCAGTTCATTAATTATATAAATATCACCTATTTTGTTTTGTTTTTTTGCAAAAAATGATGACATTTTTATTTTAAATTTGGCAGAAATATCATTGGTTTTTTACAGAATAAAAGAAAAATGTTATTTTATACATAATTATCAAAAATAAAAATGTCCATTAATGCAATAATGAAATGACCTCATCCATTACTCTTTTGATTTTCCTTTTTCCTTTCCTTCCTCAATTAAATCAAAGAGAACACAACAAATAAATACTTCACAATAAAAATATTAAGTGTGAGTGAAAACCAACTGCGTGGTCTCTTCTGTCAGCGGATATCAGACGCACACTTTCTTCAGGGCCAATGAGCAGGCTGATAGAAGCTTTCTACAGCTCTTGAAATTGATTCTGTGATGAGCAGTTACCCTGTTAGACACTCCATTTACATTTTTCACTGTTTCTTTCAGGGCCAATTAGGAGGGTTGCAAATTAGCTGCATAATAATAAGCCAATCAAGAAGAATCATCATTTGCTTAATGGGTGGAAGGATTTTACTTTTGCACTTCTTTTCCACCTTGACATCTAATTGCCGATATAAAAAAAAGACAAACGTGTTGTACGAGAAATATATGCACAGTGGAAACGTGTCAGATACGCTTCGGCAGATTGACCTATATAGATGTTGACTGCTTTAATAATTTCATAATTGTTTTCCACTTGCTCGTCATTACAGTGTGTTTTTTTTGTTGAAGCGAGGCTTGGGGTTGTGTGTGGTGGGCCGGTGAAATGTCAAACCGTCACGCTGATTAACAAAATGCAGAAAGTGATTTGTATTCTTGCGTATATCTGTTGTTCTGCCAGCTGTAATTGGTGTGAGCTTTTTTTTTTTTTTTTTTTTGGTGTTAGTAATTGGCGTGTGCCTTTTAACAGGTCAAACATTCCTGTTATCTCCTATGAAAAAGTGTTATAAAATGTGATTTAACTGACTGTTTGCCCTTTTTATCTTCTACAAGAATGCGATAAAGCCAAGACATTGCAGGCAAGAAAATGTTGTTTTATTAAGTCGTCAGTCTAATGTAAAGTGAACATCCAAAATAAACGTTTAGGGCTTTCTGTTGTTGCATGTTATTTACTTGATAGTATACAATTTGGTTCTGCAAAAATATTAGATTTTTCCCCCCTGGCTATTTTTATTAATTATAGAATGATAAAAAGAAATAAATATTCATTTATTTGATCTCTTTATTACACAATTGTAATCTAATGTTCAGATTTTTGTGCTAGAAACGTATGCAAATTAGTGCTTATTTAAGGAAATAATGCATCATTTGCACATTTAAATATGATATTTTAGAAAACTGTGATGCAAAAAAAATGTTTGTAATTCTTTCTATAAACAATAAACTGGTGAATTGGTGATAACTGTTGTTTCTTTTTCACCGTATTCACATGCAGTGTTTTGCCTCATAGGGTTAGGTTAGCTTCAACGGAAATGACCTCATCATTTACTCATCCTCATGTGAAGTTAAACATTTATGAGTTTTTTCTTCTGCTGAACACAAAAGAAGATATTTTGAACAATGTTGGTTGCTGGATTCCACCGACTTTGAAAACGTTGCTTATGGAAGTCAACGAGTCCCATTAACCAGCAGTTTTTTTGTGTGTTCAACAGAAGAAAGAAACTTAAATAGGTTTTGGTCAAGTGAAGAGTGAGTAAACTATGACAGAATAAAATGTTTAGGTGAACTATTCATAACTAAGTATGTGTTAATAATAGTTGTTATATTATTAATGTATTATCTGATTATATATATATATATATATATTTTTTTTTTATCTGTCTCTTTCTGCTAAATGAAATATGGTCGATTGAACCCTCCAAGGGCGTTTGTAGTGTGACCTCGGGGCATAAGTTTTGAATATGGAAATTGCTTTCCCTTTTAGGCCCTGATTAAATGGCCTTGCACACAGCATTCTGTGCCTATTAAGTATTTAATGTCCGTTTAATGAATGCTCTTATTAAATACCTCTGATGAGTTCTGAAACCTCATAATGAATTTGACATGGTGGCCATGAGCTGAGGAAATTAGCCGTTTGCTGATCATGATCTGTTACATGTCCAGCTGTGCTTAGAGGAACTGACCTGCCATTGAGTTACACAATACAGTGGATAATGGAGGCATTTGTTGAAGAAATTACAGTGAAAGGCATTTGTTTGGCTCATTGCATTTTGCTGTGTTTCTATATAGTTGTTTTTGTAAGTACTCAAATCCAATGAAAAATAACAAATGAATTATTGTCAGTTAAGGGTAGTTTCAATTTATAATGCTGGGTTTCACACAATCAGTTTGTGTTTGGACAACATGAAGGAATTTAGTTGACTTTTTACAAATGTAATTGGATTGAACAAAACAATTAAGTTGTCCTAAAAAATCGATAAGAATTGTGTTGTTTCAGCTCACTTTAAAAAAGTAGTTTGAACAAACACCAAACTTCTTTTTTTAAATGTAGAGAGAGAGAAAGAGAAATAGATCTCACAGCCCTGCCCATCTCTTGTGGGCAGAGCAGTGTGACTGCTTTACACCATACGTTTGTTATGGCACATTTTACTCATAGTCTGGGTGGAGTTAATCCCCATTCTCGATGCCAGCAATTTTTTCACTGCTTGTCAGCAGTGGCTGATGCTTTGGTCGCTAGTGGGCATTCCCACTTCTGGTTGCCTAGTTATGTATGTGAATGATGTTGACTCCCTTATGTATACTCTTCATCAATTCATAACTTTTTGATTTAGTCAAATTTGTAGGATCTCATTGGTACATTTTAGTATGATTTGCTCATCCCCAATGATGGTTGAGTTTAGGGGTCTCAAATTGCATCCAGGATCAAAGAGCGGTATCCTTAATCCTAAAGTTATCCTCAGACTCATCCAAAAGTTCTAAGAGGAGAACCAAGCTGGTAGGATCCTCCAAATCTCTGTTATGTACTAAGAAGTCAACACACAAAAATAATCCATCTATCTCTTTACACTTCTGTTGTTACCAGTCACTCAAACCCTCTCACTCCTACGAGATCATTTCTGGTGGCCCAACATTTTCACAGCCGCTTCAGACATTTGAACCCCACTGTACATGTAATTCATGATTACAGTGTTGTAGTAAACTCGGCATCTATTTTGTCATTGCAATAATAAATTGCATGCATACAATTTGATGCCATTTATGATTAGCTTGGGAGGTCAGAAATCACTTCTCTGCTCAATTCTCAATGGCAAAAGTTGAGATTTCTCTTCTTTTCCATCTCTCTCTCTATCTCTCTCTCTCTCTCTCACACACACACACACACACACACACACACACACACACACACACACACACGCAGCACTTCTATTTGACTTACAAAGGACATAATGACAGGGAGCAAGTCCTTTTGTCACTGATGAGATAAATATTTATGAGCCGGCAATGGAGGCGATTGAAGCGACTTTCTTTGGGCCGAGGGGCTTCATTAAACGCCAGGGCAAATCAGTGAGGTCACGCGGACGAGTGAGATCCACGTCTGCGGCTCGCGGCGTGGGCTCGCTCAAGTGCCCATCAGTGGGATGCTGTGTCCACATGTAAAAAAAAAACATCTCCACATGCTGCTGTCTTCATTTCAAAGAGAACTGATTGCCTCCAAATATTTCAAATTGCACTTCCCTCTTTCCCTCTTCAGCATTAAGAGTCCCTTCAGTCCCATCGCAGCCTCTTTTCTCTTAGTCTTTACTGGCAAGTCAACATTCGGAGGCCGCTAGAACCAATGATGAATTGCGCCAAATGAACACATCTGGTGGTTCATTGCGATGTTGGTTAAATGACTTTTGGTGGGCAGAGTCAAGGAAATAATCATGAAATATAAAATAAAAATTTACATTTAAGTATGTATTTTTTATTTATCGAAGTAACACTTTAATAAAGGTAGTTGGTTTTGTTGCTTAAGTATTTAGTTTTAATTTAATTTAATTTAATTTTATTTTTTAAAGACAAGACACATCCTTCGTGAATCTATATATAAAATATTAAATAAATTAACATCGGGCTCTGTTAAAGTTTCATATACTTTTAAAAATAAGTTTCAGAATACAGGCAAAACGTTTGACAGCCAGATTCAAATATTTTGTGAGCACAGAAATGCCAACTGACCCAGCCGGGGCTCGAACCAGCGACCTTCTTGCTGTGAGGCGACAGTGCTAACCAGTGAGCCACCATGATGCCCTGTTTTGTGAGCTTAAATGATTAAATTATCAGAACTCCATATTTCTAGTCAACTAAACATAACATTTTAAGTTTAACTAAAAGTTTGTTCTACTTAAAATGTTATGTTTATTAAACATGTACACAAGTCTGTACCACAAGTTGAGTAAACCCAAAAATGTCCTGAATCTGGTTGCTTTAAAATGTTACATTTTTACACTTCTAATAAAACCCATTTCAAATAAAAGGCTATAAAAAGTAAGTTAATTTTTTAAGTAAATTTTTTATTTTAAGTTAAAATCAGTCATCAATTTTCTAAAACAGATAAATATTTACTCTAAATCTAAAAGTGGTGCAAACTGTTGCCTGCAGGTTTTACAAACTCCGCGTTTTCACATCATGTGCTGACTTGGCCATATAGTTTCTCTGCAAAAGTTTTCCGGTGTTTTCCTTCAGCTTCTCTCAGAGTTTTACTATGTGAAGGTTGTGAGGGGTGGGTTGGTGGGAGAAGGTATTCATACACCCAGCTGCTGCTGCTGCTGCTGCCGATAGGTTAGCCTGTGTCCAGAGGTGATATCCGGATGACCTTGTCCTGTCCATCTCTGTGTGTTAAGATGATCTGACAGATAAATCCCATGAGCCTCTGGACACGAGCTGCTTCACAGCACTCGCTCCCTGACAACAGTCTGTCTGTCTTCTCCTTATATGCCATCCTACTCAGTTCAGCTATTAAAAATGCATGAGGAGAGCTGTTTGTATGTGTATGAAGTGACAACTCAATAGTGCTGATCATGACTTTTTTATGCTTTAGACACGCACACTCACACTTGTGCTGGTTGTAATGGATTCGTGATGTCCAGCAACTGTTAAAAACTTTGTGATGGGTGTGAGTGTTTTTGCTGACACCATTAGTCATCACCTGAAATGTTTGGTTTTTGCTCAGAAACAAATAATGGGAAAAGTACATTTGAGTGTATGTGTAAATCTATGCTCATAAAAATAAAGATCATCCCACTAAAGGTTCTTTATAGAGAAATAAAAATTCTGCCGATAATTAAAATGTTCTTCACACTATGAATTAATTAATTCATTTTCATTTCGGCTTAGTCCCTTTTTCTTCACACTATGAAAAAATGTTATTTGAAGAACTTTTCACTGTAAGGTTCTTTCTTTTTGGCTTCTTTTTCCTGGCACCTTTATTTTTAAAAGTGAACCTAATCCTCAAAGGTGTGATTTTCCTTCTAGGATTTGTGATAGAATGGACATGGGTTTCTGAAGAAGGGTGGAGAGGTTTAAAACAGAGACATGATGTGCGTCAGTCAGAGTGAAGAGTGTGCCAGCCATCAGCTCAAGCATCAATCACGGGCTGCCATTCACAGCATCCCTAAATCTTCAATGTTCGGGCGTCACATGCTTCCCTGTAAAGGACAGTGAGTCCAAAGCGAGTTTGATGCCATCAGTGAAAGTACTTTTTCTATGGAAGGGCTTCCGCCTCATATGCCAGAGTAATTGGCGATTCATTCCACTGTGGCAACCACTGATAAATCAGGGACCATGCCCAAGGAAAGTGAGTGAGGGAAATATACTGTATTGTACTGTTATATTAACAGAAAAAATATGAACAGAGCTTCTAATGTTCATTCTTTTTTTAATCTTGCTTTATGTTGCACCATACTTTCTGTCACTGTCACTGGAACCTTTCACAAAAGGTTCTTTACAGTGAAAAAGGTTTCTTTAGATTGCATATCTGACCATTGCTAGATAGTGAGTCTGACCCCTGAATCAGCTTAATTTACCTTAATTAATTATCTATTTATACCTATTTCAAAATGACAGGGATTGTTCACCCAAAAATGAAAACTCTGTTATTAAATCCACTCATTCATGCTGTTCCAAACCCCTGAGACCTTCATTTATCCTTGGAACACAAATTTAAATATTTTGGATGAAATCTGAGAGTTCTCTGACCCTACATAGACACCAAAACATGCGAGACATTAAAAGTCCTGAAAGATACCAAAACATCCAGTTCTTAAGAGAAGAAACTTTTGAATCAATACTTTTTCTTTTTTGTGAAGGGAGAAACTAAGCTTTTCAAAGCTTCGAAACAATACAGCCAATTGCTTTGCAAAATGATTCAGTGTTTCAAAGCATTCAAAACACCACATGCTAGGAACACCAGTTGGTCAAAACCGTCTAAATGCAACAATAACTCAGAGGAAACGTGGATCACAATTGGCATTTTCAAACACACTGGAAATGTTAAATTGAAATAACATATCAAATGCACTTCGCTCATTGTCATTAAATATTAAGTGCCTGCATAATATGTAATTTTATCAATTTTCAAGGCTTATATTGTTTGGTCCATTATGGGCACTGCTTAACAGGATATTATTATTTTTAATTTGACAAATGTCTCATTAAAACATCTACAAACTCGTAAAACTGATCGATGATCAGGTTATGAAAAATGATTCACCACTGGGGGGCATGATTTGTGTGGATTTTATGGTATTACACAGATTGCCCTCAGTGCAGAACCATTGATCTTTTAAAACAGTAATGAAACCCCTATTTACTAAAATCACACGACCTGGCCAATAACGCGAATCATTGAATGTTTTGAAATTTCATGAAGAAAAAATGTCAAAAAAAGGATGATTTTGGTATACCTTTCTGGATTTGCTGTCTATAGAAGTTCAGAGAGCTCCCAGATTTCATCCAAAATATCTTCATTTGTCTTCTGAAGATGAACGAAGGTCTCAGGGTTTTGGAATGACATGAAGGTGAGTAAGTAAAAACTATTTATATTTTTGGTTGAACTATGCTTTTAGCTGTTAATTGTTACTATATGTATTTTAGTATATTTAGAGACTAATTGTTTAGAGACTTTTCAGTTATTGTGAAACTATGAAATACTTTTCAATTTGTCTCTTTTTGTTTGTCCATTTATTTTAAAGATTAGATTCTGTGACCAGGGTCGTCCTCTCCACAGCAATTTAGACAAACAACTCAATCTCATTTCACTCAGCAAAGCGATTAATTTATGCTCTCCTGCAGACATTGGTTGTAAAATGTAGTCATTTGACATGCAATCTCAAACCAGTCTGGCCGTTCTAATTTGACCTCTAGTATTAACAAAGCATTTTTGCCACTCACTGAAGAACTGCCACTGACTGGATACTTTCTCTTTTTCTGTTAATCCAAAAAATGGTTGTGTGTGTAAATCCCACTAGATCAGCAGTCATTCACCCAGACTACATATCCCATTGTGCCCTCACACCAGTTTGAAGCTCCTCATGACTGATTGCATGGACTATATATACACCAGTCACACACTCACACAAACATTCACTCACACGCACAGATTTGTTTTACTGTAGTGTTTGTTTTCATTGCCTTGCCGTGCCTTGTTTTTGACCCATTGTTTGTTTATACTGTTTATGACTTTTTGCTGCCTGCTTTGACCATTTGCCTGTTATCTTGTTTACTCTTTGGATTATGCACTTAATTATTTAGTAAAAAATGATTTTGCTCTCATAATCTTAAATCAAAAACAATAACTTTCCCTTTGCCTTCAAAACATCTTTCTTCACTTCTGGTCACATGGTCTGCCTTTAGGGTGGGGCTAGCGGGGCATGTCTAGTTTCTGCCCTACTTTCGTCCATTTGTCAATCTTCCTCCATTTTGTTAGCAATTCCCATCTTCCAAGGATCCAATCAATTCCAAAAAGGAGGAAATCTCGCACCTCTCTACATTCATTTTTAATTTCAGGACTGTTTCATTGGAATGTACTGTATACAATATCCTAACTTCAGTTTCATGGTGACTTTTAACCACATTTGTTCCTCATTCTGATGTTTAGTTTGAACATCAGCAGATCTTATTGACCACGTCTGCGTGAATAAATGCATTGAGTTGCTGCCATGCTAATGGCTGATTAGAAATGTTTGTTAATAAGCGGTTGGAAAGCTGTAGCTGATAAAGTGTCCACAGAGTGTATATAGATAGAGTCCTGCAGCACCTAACTCTGATAACCCGCGGTGCCCTCTGAGAGCTGTTGCATCTTTTTTTTTCTCCATTATTTCTGGGTTCATACTGACCCACCTGTCCAGGGGAAACACACATGAGTGACTGTGAGCTGGCTTTAATCTGTGTGTGCTGCAGGTGGCTAAGACCACAGCGGAGTCTATGCCAACAGTACACTAAACCACTCCAGCACTCACACATCTTCAACTCAGCTGCCTTTTTCAATACAGCTGCAGATTTCACAGAGAACTACATAGGAGTCTTACGCTTAATTATTTGATTTTCTGTGTGGTCTGTGCCTACACAGTACTGTACACAAAAGAAAAAACTGTATATTGACGTTTATCAAAGATGTCTTTCAAAAGACTTTTCAGCCACACATGAAAAGATAAATTGTTGAGGGGTATTTAAAATATTATTGATTAATCTATCATTTTCAATAAGTGTTTTTTTTTTGTGCTTTTTCTATTCTTTTGACTACCAGTTGAATCCTACTGTGAAAGAAAAGGGATGTTCTGAGAAAGAATTTGCACCAAGGCTACATTTATTTGATCGAATAGTTTAAATGAGCAATATCACAAGTGTAGCGGTGAGATATAGCTGTGTATCAACACAGCAGTGAGTTGGTCATAGATTTCAAAATCTACGTAAAATCAATAAACCAGCAGAGGTCTGTCTGTATTACTGTAGCCCATCTGGGAATTTACCAAAAGTAACCCCATAAAAGTGAAAGCAACCATAAATCGAACTCAGCTTAGATCAGTCTCATCTTGATACAGCTTTGGTTTGAATGTCCATTGAGGAACAAAAATATCTGGCTTTCTATCACTCTGTGTTAATGCACCTTTTGGAGTATCACATGAGAAATGAGTGATGAAAGCATCAAAGTTCTAAATCCTATAATTCACAAAAACGTTTTTACGCTCATTTGAGGTGGTTTTTGTAAGTAAAAGGGGTTTTGTAAATAAAAGGAGATGGAAATACATTTGGTGAATAAACTCAGATGTAGTGATCATTGTACCCGCTCCATTATGCTTGTCTTGTTTACTGTTGGTTACTAGGTTACCAATACTACAGTCAGCCGCTCTATGATATGCAAACTCCACACAGAAATGCCAACTGACCCAGTCGGGTCTCGAATCAGCGACCTTCTTGCTATGAGACAACAGTGATAGGGATTTCTCATGACAATGCTGGTTTAGCTCCCAGTCAATATTATAGGCTTTACCATCTGTCTGATGCAGTGTCAACTGTCAATCACAAACACAAACTTTTTTACAGTACAGAACACTTTTAAATAGCTCTAAATTTATAATATACATTATTGAGCAATAGTAAATAGTGTTTTATATAACAATGTTAAGCAAATTAGTCAAATAAACAATGGGCATTTTTTCACAAAGCATTTAATTTATAGACAGTTTCAACACTAACATTGCACACAGTCAAATTAATTTGCTCTGTAACAAATAACAGAGGTTTAAGACCACAATAGCTGGTAGATATACCCGATATGAATTCAATTTCATGTTTAACCATTAAAATCTTAAATGATTTTACATAAAAGTTTTTAAACGGTTGGGTTTGTACATATCTGTGTTGAGCCCAAAATTATTCATACCAGTGGCAAATTCTGACTGCCACTTTTCATTAAATAATAAAAGGTGAGAAATATTTCTTTCCACAGTGAAGCCTCTTGTACATCGTCTTATCATCCTTTGGGAGAAACCTGTGTCATTTCTGATAAAAATAACTAAATTAAAGGCTAATTTAAGTCAGATTTTGCAAGGGGTTTGAATAATATCTGGCTTGAAACTCCCTGTGTGTATATGTATATGAGAGAGAGAGAGAGAGAGAGAGAGAGAGAGAGAGAGAGAGAGAGAG
>CAIGQW010052715.1:4312926-4345464 GCA_903798125.1 Danio choprae | reverse complement strand
AGAGAGAGAGAGAGAGAGAGAGAGAGAGAGAGAGAGAGAGAGAGAATTAGAGAATTCTTTCAAGTTATTTTATGAACAAACACAACATCTTTCTTTCATCATACACACAGGCTAAACTACAGCAGTTACACTGTGTAACGCCCGGAGGGCGGAGGATAACATGACGAGACGGAGAAGGATGAACTTTACAAAAACGGGTTTATTAACACTTACGGGAACTGATACAGGATATGGGAAGACAGGCAGACACAGGACCACACGAACCACAGGAATCAAAGGAATCAAAATACCGGACAACAATGGACACAGACGAAAGGGTATAAATGGTAGAGGGGATGATTAGGATAATGACACAAGAGGGATGCATACAGGTGGAACAGATTAACAATGACGGTGGCGGGAGAAGGACAAAGAAAGCACATGACATAAACAGAGGATGACGCGGACGAACACTGACACACTGGAAGAAGCTTTTAAAACTGACCATTGTGAATCTGACCAAATCTAACCACAAACTCATTAACCAGGACTGAACAACTGTAAATGTAATAGTTTTTAACATACAATCGCTAATTTAAATATCACTAATCTATCATGATTTTTATGATTTAATTTGCACTGAGTAAAACATAAAATGAATGGCAAGTAAAATTCTTTTACTTCATAAAAGGTTGTGAACTTTTTTTTAGCTCAGAGCTATATAACAATGCTAAATTATACATTATCAGCAAAGGGAAGTGGTCGAGAATCATCAATTATTCAGATCTACTTTGGGGCCACATTTGTATATGAACAACACATGAGCACAGCTGTAGTGTGCTGTAATTTACACAGAGACGTCATTTTACACAGTTATAGATTCAATAATATATTCAGAAAAGTGTGGGGTCAGAGATTTATAAGTTTTTTATACTGCAAGCATGCATTAAACTGGTCAAAGAAGACAGTGAAGAGATTTATAAAAGACTTCTGTTTCAAACGCTGTTATTTGAAAAACTTTCTATTCATCAAGGACTCCTGAAAGTCCCGATTAAGTAGGCTTTCCACAATAAATATTAAGCAGCACAACTTGTACAGCATCAAATCAGCATATCAGTAATGATTGCTGAAGGTTTATTCACTCTGAAGACTGTAGTAATGATTGATTTGCCATCTCAGAAATAAATGACATTTTAAAGTATATTAAAATTCAACACTGATATTAAAACATGTAACTAGCCAGGCTTTATTTTTATACTTAATTATGTGATATTTACTTAGACACTGAGAGAGAAGGAACACTGGAATCCTATAGGAGGCGGAGAGGAACAAAGCAATGGAAAGTCTCCTCAGGAAATCCCACCCTTTAAAGGAAATTACAATGCAAATTCAGGAAAAAGAGGAATATGATGTTTCTAAATAAACTCCCTTTCCTGTTACTTTTCCAAACACAGACAACACTTGAAAGCTTTTACATGTAACATTTGAAAAATGACAGGAATAAATGGGGCAGTTTACACCATTATTTATATGTATCATGAACATACTCAAATAATATTATAAGTATTGTAAATAATGTTTAATTTCTTGCACAGATTATTTATAAGACAGAAGAATGTATCATCAGGAGCCATGGGTATTCATTTTATTTTGCCTGCATATGTGTTTTTGCCATTTTATATGCTACACCACGGCCAAGATTTCTGAAAAAACATTGAAGAAAATAACTTCTCACCAGCATAATTAAATTAAGAGGAAAAATAAATATTTGGGTGAACTATCATTTGATTGTACTTCTTCAAAACAGTGTGACTTTATGATTTACCATTAAGATTGTGTCTTATTCTTTTTCTACAGATGTAGTGAGATAATCCACCCAACACTGGTGCGAATGAAAAAAACTGCACATACTGGTAAGGTAGGTTTGGATGCTGGTTTAAGCTGGTTCTTGCTGGTTCTTTGCTGGTCATTTATGGGATACATTTTCCGCCAAAAGTATTGCAGCCACAGATCAAAAAGTAAAAAGCAGAAATCGTAAAATGTAAAAAAAAAAACATTCAGAATAAGAAACAATACAGACTGAAATATAATAAGCGTTAATCAAAAGTGTAAACACATTTAAAGCTATATTACACAAAACTGAAACCCAGATTCAAAGTTTTCCAAATTGCATACAAAATCAGTATTTTTGCTCAGTCAGCTTGGAGTGACATCAACTCCCCCTTCAGCTATTCGGCTAGAGGATCAGCTCCAATCTCAACTTGTGGACCAATAATGATGCTGAAGCCAGAAATGGTTGAAATGAAACTATAACGTCATCATCTAAAATCATGGAACGTCAGGGAAATTGTGAAAAAGACCATATGCAAATGTAGAAAATGTAAATACAAGTGGAAAAACTGAATTTGTGTTCAACTAGAAAAACTTTGAATCCAAGTTTCACTCAGGACTAGTATGACCAGCAAAAGCATCTTAAATCAGCATCAAACCAGAACATGCACTGTAAAAACATTTCTTGCTGATTTTACTTTTTTAGTGGAATCAAATTGAATTTACTAGTCATCTCAACTTACGTCAATCAAACTGACTAAAAATACTAAGCTTAACTTTGTATAACTTAAAAAAATGTAGTAAAAAGCTGAGTAACTTATTGAAATAAGTTAAAGCAGCATAAAAAATTAGTTGTCTTGACTTTTTGTCATTCCATTTTTTACAGTGTGTCTTTTCTTAGCAGGGGTCTAGTTATCTTTACAGTAATCATTCTAGGTGTCTCGAAGACATACTCCGAAAATCTTCATCTACATCTTTAAAAACATATTTTTTACATTGTTTAATAAAATAGCTCCACAATAAGCAGCCGGCTGCAATGAAATCAGCTGTAGTTGTACATGAAAGCGTCAGGCCATCAAAAAGCTGAGTGTTCAAACAGGATCACCTGCGTCTGACTCACACTGGAGTGTCTGGAGGGTCGTAGGACTCCAATTCGTGAGTAAACCTCTGCATCCGAAGCAGCTCCACATGACGGATGAGGGCTTGGTGGTGTGGTGTGGATGACGGGAGGCGTCACATATAACAACGGTGGTGGAGGTGGAGTGACATGGAAAACAGGTGGATGTGGAGGCGGAGGAGGAGAGGGAGAGGGAGAGGGAGGAGAAGTCATCACCACAGGCAAATTGGGCTGCTTTAGATCATACTGAGCAATGCGATAGAAACCGAAATATTCTAGCGCGTTTCCAGCCTGAGCGATGCGGAGCCTGTGGCGCAGAAGAAGCACCCAATACAGTAAAACCAAGATCAAAATCCCAGCCAAGACTATAAACGGCACAGCCAAACTGAGCTGAAAGTCCCAACAAACACGAGGCAGAGCTGAAGTCCGACAGCCAACGCTTGACTGATTCTTCCTTGGAGGAACGTCTGCCAAAACACTCAGGTTTCTGTTTATACTTTCAGTGGGCATCTCCAGATGTGCGTTTCTCCACCAAGAAGTGTCTCAGCAGAGGCAAATGCAGTCATCCGTTGCTGAACATCTGTTCTGGAGAAGGCGGCGATTGAAGGAACCGGATCAAGGCCCAGTGGCTGACTCCTGGTGCTCAATTAAAACAGCATTGGATCAGAATGAGTCTTTGTGTGATTGACTGAAATATGTAAGTGGTTAACCTGCTGAGATCAGTCTACTGCACTGGCCATCCTGTGGAGATCCGGGCTCTAATATAGAATGTAATCAAAGGCTTCGGCAAGCCTTGCAGACCAGAGAGCTGCTGAGGCCGAGCCAATATTGATGCCAGTTGAGCTGTTATCATGAGAATTACTGTAGAGCGACAGCGTAATGTAATCATTCTGTCATCTGAGGTTTGCATAACTTGTGTAACTTGGATATGTGACCATGGACCACAAAACCATGTACCAAAACCCAATCATAGGTATCAATTTGTAGAAATTGTCATTTATACATCATGCTAAAGCTGAATAATGAAGAATTCTGATGATGTATGGTGTGTTAGGGTTGGACAATATTTGGCCAAAGTACAACTATTTGACATTTTGGAATCTGAGGGTTCAAAAGAATTTAAATACTGGGAAACTCGCCTTTAAAATTGTCTGAATGAAGGACTTAGGAATGCATATTACTAATCAAAAGTGAGTGTTGATATATTATTTATAGTAATAATTTTCTTCATGGAACCTGATCTTTACTCCATTTTTCTTCAAAAAAATCTTCTGTCAAAAGATTTTGACTCATGCAATGTATTTTTGGCTTCTGCCAAGAATATGCCCATGCAAAATAAGACGGTCCAGGGTCAAATATATGTAAGATTTTGCTATGTACTTCATGATGAGGGTTTTCCCAACAGCTTGTAACAAAACTTAAAAAATAACATTTTTCATATATTTGTTTATTTTTTAAAGATGTGCTGTTTACATGATGCATTAAACAAGGAATTTCATTCCGGAAGAGAAGCAAATGTTTAGCTTATGATTAAAGATTTATAAGACAAAAATGTATTTCAGTCAATTAATTTCCACAGATTAACTGTTCAATTTGAATAGAGAATTTTGAGTTAAAGTTAAGAAATTTTATTTTCATAGGAAATTTAAGGCAAAACAAAACAATTTTTTTGGTCACTGGTCAGTTTTTCCTGGTGTGCGTTTTTTTGTGCTATTTTCCCTCCATTAATTGTCATATTTTAGACTATTGTAAAAAAAAAATATATATATAAAATACACATTTAACTGTTTTTATTACACTTTATTTATTTTCATGTATAGATTTTATTTGCGTTTGTGATTTAAAAAAATGTTTTTAATAATTATCACCCAGAAATCTCCACTTCAAAACCACTTACATAAACACACTAAACATCCATAACATAACATTTAAAAAAAACATATAATGCACAATTATCTTGATGCATTGTAATTAATCAACATAAAGGTTCTTGGTCACACTTTACAATAAGTTGTTATTAGATAATGTTCGTTATTGTATTTAGTAACATGGGCAAACAATGAGTAACACTTGTACAGCAATTATTAATCATAGTTCACCATTTTTTAATGCAATATTAAAATGTAAAGTGTTCTTTTATGGCATTGATGGTTTCATAAAGAAACTTTAACATCCATGGAAACTTTTCTTTCCACTAAAGATTCTTTATAGTAGAAAATGTTTTCTAGATTATTCATATATTCTTCAAACTAAGAAATTTAAAAAAGACATTCACTTAAACATTCTTTGGGGAATAAAAAAAGTTGTTATTGTACAGTATCAGTGAGAGAACCACCTTTTAGAACTTGTAATTTTAAGAGTAAAGCACAGTGTGTGATTTCTGTGTTAAAACTATTCACCTTAATTATTTGTTCAAAAATATCACTTTATGAAATTAAAAACTTACTTTTCACAGCATTCCATAGAAGTATTCCCAATGAGTGTAATGACTGAGAGCTGTGCTGCAAAAGAAAAAAGGCAGCAGAGTGTTTGTCATGAAAGGAAATTCATAGAGAGCTCAGGAAAACATTCCACACGGTCCTGACTGGGGATTGGCTGAACTCACTATCTCTATGGTTACAGGAAACTGGCAAAGGATGTTGGTCAGTATCTCTGAGGAACTCAGATGAAAGAATGGCCTTAAAAAAACTAAGTCAGTGTAATATGACTCAAACAAATTGTTGACACATTTTATAATGTTTACTTTTAGTTACTAATCATATTAAAGTTGAATTATATAAATATATTATTCATTCAATAAATAAAATGAGATCCAAAAGTCTCAGATTAAAAAGTTTACATTTATAAACTATTTATAGCACAGAGTGTAAAATGTTCAATATGTTTTTTAGTTTTGGAGATCCAGGGTTTCAGTGGCAAGAGCGTCCTTACCACAGACACTTATTCTGGAATCTGATTTATGGGTCTATTAACCAGTGATTGCATTTGTCCATATTTGACCCAAACTTGTATTCATGTTTTTCAAAAAACATAAATATTATCACTATATTACACATGTAGTTGCAACTATTTTACAAATAACTTATATGTATATTAAAATCCAATATGTATATTCATCATGCAATACATACAGATCTTTTAGGTGAATTTGAAGAATTCTGTCTGGTCTTGGTCTTGATCTTGACCCCTCAGTCTATTTTTGGTCTTGCTTTGATGTTAACATGTTTGTCTTGGTCTATTCTTTATCTCATTCCATCTTAGTCTTGGTCTCAACCTACTCTGGTCTCAGTTTTATCTTGGTCTCAACCAATCAAAGTCTTGGTCTCGACTCTGGCCTTGACTTGCAGAAGGCCCAATCTGCACCACGAACCCTTCCCCATTCCCTGTCTTGATTCTCTTTTGGTTGGAGGCTTATTGTAGCAAATAATCATTCATTCATTCATTTTCATTTCGGCTTAGTCCCTTTATTAATCTGGGCTCGCCACAGCGGAATGAACCGCCAACTTATCCAGCATATGTTTTACGCAGCGGATGCCCTTCCAGCTGCAACCCACCTGCAACCCATCGGGACCACACTACAAACAAAGGGGTAAAGGGGTATTTCTTATAATAACTGCTGCACAATCTTCCACAACATATTTTAAATACTGATAACGTTACCTGGTGACTTAATAGAATAGGCCACCCTGTCAGAAAGGTCTAACATTTATAATGTTAATGTTACTTTCTTGTGGTTACCTTTATGAATATGAGCAACCAATTCTTTTTTTCTTGTCGTAACAGGGACACCTGTAGGCTCATATGTTGTTGAGCTGAAAACAAACAATGTATTAAGTCCAAATACAGCGCAAAACAACTTTGCAGAGTGAGTATGAATGAATTTGCTGGAATGAATTTCGCAGACGGCGTCTTGTATGATGTGAGCTAGCCACGACTTGATGCGTAGGTGTAGTAGTGGTGTCCCATTTCTTAGGGGAATAATTTCATCCCTACCCATTCACACTCTGTTTCAGTGGACAATGACAAGCTGTAGGCGTAGTGGGATAAAACAGAATTGGGATCGGGTCTTAGTCTTGGTTTAGATGCTTCTAACGATATACAACTACAACCCACTGAATGTATTGTACTCATTTCATCTGTCAAAAATAATGTAATTCTATCCTGACTAAGTCTACTGTGGCTCATATGCAGGAGACGAGGCATTGGTTCAACATCATCTGCACTTTCCTTCTCTTTCATTTCCTGCCTCCTCTCAGCTGCCTCTTTCAATAAAAATGGCAAAAAGCCCAAAACTAAAATAACAAAGAACAATAAATCGCATTTTTTATGAATACAGCCTGGCAAAAAAAAGGCTGTTGTTTTCCATAGCATGGGGACACTTTTCTTTTACCTCGGTGGCGATTTTGAATGAAGTGGTTTGGAAATATTACCTTTCATATGTGCTTTAACTGAAGCTGGAATACCAGCACCTGCCACCTCTGGGAGAGCTTTCATTGACACACACTCAATCTGTAATTGTGAACCACAGAACTACTGTGTGTGTTTGTTGTTTTATTTGAGGTATGTTTGACAATTGTTGGCACTGGGCACAAGAAGTTTTTTTTGTTGTTTGTTTTTGTTGTTGTTGAATGGCTGAGCTGTGGTCTTGGGTTTAAACCTTTGTATCTTGCCCGCTGTGAAGAGACGGCCTCTGGAGAATCAATGTTCAGCTGCCTGGATTATATCAGACTATCCAGAATCTCTTCTTTTGATGGAGCATCTGCCTCTGATTACAATGAGAAATGCTGCGTTTTCTGCAGTCTTCGTGTCACGGGATCCTTCAGAAATCATTCAATGTTGTTATTTTTAATGTTAAAAAAGTACTTTAATCAAACTCTGAAATTTGACACACTGTAAAAAATATCTGTCCATGCATTAACAGTTTTCGTATTTTGTGATTCACAAGTGTTTTCCGTTTATTTACAGTTGTGAATTGTATTATGGGACCTTGATCTCTGCTCTGTCGACTTTGAGGTTAAAAATTCAACTCTACAGTTTAACAAAGGGACTTTTTTCGACATTGTAGTAGTTTGAAATAATATAATGTATAATACGGGCCTCACGGTGGCACAGTGGGTAGCACGATTGCCTCACAGCAAGAAGGTTGCTGGTTCGAGCCTCGGCTGTGTCAGTTGGCATTTCTGTGTGGAGTTTGCATGTTCTCCCCGTGTTGGCGTGGGTTTCCTCCGGGTGCTCCGGTTTCCCCCACAAGTCCAAAGACATGCGCTATAGGTGAATTGGGTAAGCTAAATTGTCCGTAGTGTATGAGTGTGAATGGGTGTGTATGGATGTTTCCCAGCGATGGGTTGCAGCTGGAAGGGCATCCGCTGCGTAAAACATATGCTGGATAAGTTGGCGGTTCATTCCGTTGTGGCAACCCCAGATTAATAAAGGGACTAAGCCGAAATGAAAATGAATGAATAATGTATAATAAATAATATAGAGAGAAATAAGTGTAAAAGGTAAAAAAGTGTAATATACAATACCAACACCAACCCAGACAATATGTCACTTTAAACTATTAAAAATGTTAATAAAAGTCACTTTTTTAAAACTTTTCGAGGTTTTAAATTGTTGGAAGAAATATCAAAGTCCCATAATGCAATTCAAGAGCATAAATAAATGGTGAAAATTAAAAAAATTAAAACATGAATCACGAAATACTGAAAACTGCTTATTTACGGATATAGTTTTTTACAGTGCAGCATAATAAGAAAGCCTGATTATGAATTTTCACCAGGTTTTACATTTTTGTTTAAACTAAAATAATATTTCACAATATTACTGTTTTTATTTTATTGTTGCTGTTCAAGTAAATGCAAAGTAATTTGCCGAAGACTTCATATTTTATTTTATTTTTTTACTTTTTATCAGTTCTGTATTACACTAGCAACTGAAGTTACAAATACACTTAATCGTATTGATTTATTGATCCAGTGAACATTTTCATTGGAAACCAAGTTTTGGTCTTTACATAAAACTTTCCTGTTTTTTTGGAATCATAAATCATCATAGTTGTGTAATCGTCTATAAAACAACAACAACAACAACAACAAATGTAACTTCTGAAGCATTTTTGAAAGAATATTTAATAGTTCTTAGAAGAATATTTAACTTAATTGTTCTGTTCCACAAAGGGGTAGTTCATCCAATAAAGTGACAATTTACTCACTATTTATTCTGCCTCAAGTGGTTTCAAACTTTTAGAAGTTTTTTCCTCTGTTGAACGCAAAATATATTTTGAAGGAAGCTGAAAACCTGTAACCATTGATTTCCATGGTAGGAAAAACAAACACTATGGATGGTTACAGGTTTCTGGCATTCTTCATAATGTCTTTTTTTGTATTCAACATAGAAAGAAACTCAAACAGGTTTAAAACAAGTTAAAAGTGAGCAAATGATGACAGAGTTGTACTTTTTGGGTGAACTATCAGGTTATTCTTCAAAGAACTGTTGACTAAACCTTTCTTTGTGGTTTTTTATGACTTTCCAATAGAGGGGAAAAAATCTCTTTTCTTTAAATGTCATAAATAAAATCTAAGAAAATATGAAAACAGCTGTAATATGTTAACATTGAAAACACGTTATCACAGTCTGTGTAATGGGATTGCACTGTGGACTATCTGACAGGCTCTTTTTTGGCTACAAATTTGCTTTCTGATCTGAAACTGTCTATACTGTATATTTCCTCTAAGCTTACAAGCTACCGTGGTGCGGTTGTGGCCCAAAATAGACAATTACGGAGCTCACGGGTGTTTGTTGTGCGATCAACAGTGGTGTCTCTGCGGGGTTCTGGAGGTTTCTCACTGTAATAAATAACTGTGGATCCTCAGGTGGGTAAATGATGCCAGCTGTGGGTGTGCACGTGGGTCTGGTCCATTGTCCCAGGCCTTTGATCAGATAATTGCACCTCAGACCCAGAGTTTGAAACATCTGAGAGTCTCTATGGTGACCAGCACCACTGCGTCTGCTCTCTGGAGTGGCTTTTACAGATTCAGACACCAGAGCTATGGCAAACAATTATGGCAAGCTGTTTTAATACTCAATTTATAATACATAGTGGGGTTTTCATGCTGATTTTTAAGTACTATCTTTCCCATTATCTATTAATACTTATTCATATTCTTCAATTACTAGTGCTTTTTGTTATTTATTATAATGTTAGTACTTATTAGTTAGATACTGGTAATATTAAAGAGACACTATACTTGGTTATTAGATAATAGTACATTTTCTTCAGATACTAGTGATAATTAATTTAATACTAGTACTTATTTCAATAATAACTAAATTATATTGTTTCTATTTTTGCCATTGACTACTATTGGAATCTGACATTAGGACATTTCAGTTTTGACTGTAGTTCGTATGGAAGCTGTGAATGGTACATATTTTGTTTACATTATAGTTTTCTGTGCTTGATATATGTATTTTGAATGCTTATAAGTACAAAAGTAACCTGTAAATGTTTAACTAAGTATTCATTAAATATTATTAATAGTATTTATTTATTAGATACTATAATTATTGACTAGGGCGACATGGTGGCTCAGTGGTTAGCACTGTCACCTCACAGCAAGAAAGTCACTGGTTCGAGTCCCGGCTGGGTCAGTTGGCATTTCTGTGTGTAGTTTGCATGCTCATGTTGCTGTGGGTTTCCTACGTGTGCTCCGGTTTCCCCCACAGTCCAAAGACATGTGATAAATAAGTGTGTATGGGTGTTTCCCAGTACTGGGTTGCAGCTGGAAGGGCATCCACTGTGTAAAACATATGCTGGATAAGTTGGTGGTTCATTATGCTGTGGCGACCCCTGATGAACAAAGGGACTACGCCAAAGGTAAATTAATGAATGAATGAACTTATTGACTACTGTTTAGCTGATTCTAGAACTTTTTCATTACATTACATATCAGAACCTATTTGTTATAGTAGCGATTCATATCTTAGTCAGATTTGCTTTTTAAATTGTCTTTTGATATGACTAGTCATGCAGCCACAGTATAGATCAATAAAAAAATTCTAGCACAATAAAAATATTTTTTAGTACTAGTGGTAAGTATTGGCAGGTTACTACTAATAAGAGCTACCATTTAAAAAATAAATACTGTAGTACCTAAAGAATAACTACTAGTATTTAAAAAATATGTACTAGTCACAACAGAAAAACCTAGAAGTCAATGGCAAAATTGTGGGTCGCTAATGTATAATAAGAAATAAATAAGCTCTAGTATCTCTTTAATAGGTACTGGTATCCAAAAAGTACCAGTGTTTATTCATTCATTCATTCATTTTCTTTATGGCTTAGTCCCTTTATTAATCTGGGGTCGCCACAGCGGAATGAACCGCCAACTTATCCAGCATATGTTTTTACGCAGCGAATGCCCTTCCAGCTGCAACCCATCACTGGGAAACATCCACACACACTCATTTACACACATACACTACGGACAATTTTAGTTTACCCAATTCGCCTATAGCGCATGTCTTTGGGGTAACCCGTAGGGCACACGGGGAGAACATGCAAACTCCACACAGAAATGCCAACTGACCCAGCCGAAGCTCGAATCAGCGACCTTCTTGCTGTAAGGCGATCGTGCTACCCACTGTGCCACCGTGACTCCCAAAGCACCAGTGTCTAATGATTAAATTATAGTAAAAAAGCACTAGTAATGGGCTCTAAACTGTAAAAAATATATGATCAGTAAGTCATGATGACGTCAATGTTTTATGTTAATCATAGCTTTTTAAACTAAGTTAATGATGCTTCAGGGCCTCACAGTGGCGCAGTGGGTAGCACGTTCGCCTCACAGCAAGAAGGTCGCTGATCGCTGGTTCGAGCCTCGGCTGGGTCAGTTGGCGTTTCTGTGTGGAGTTTGCATGTTCTCCCTGTGTTGGTGTGGGTTTCCTCCGGGTGCTCCGGTTTCCCCCACAAGTCCAAAGACATGCGGTACAGGTGAATTGGGTAAGCTAGTGCATGAGTGTGAATGGGTGTGTATGGATGTTTCCCAGAGATGGGTTGCAGCTGGAAGGGCATCCGCTGCGTAAAACATATGCTGGATAAGTTGGCGGTTCATTCCGCTGTGGCGACCCCAGATTAATAAAGGGACTAAGCCGAAATGAAAATGAATGAATGAATGAATGAATAATGATGCTTCAGCTTAATTCTTTTCAGTTTATATATTTATGTATAATTATATATTTATGTATGTTTTAAGTTTAAGTCATGTATGTTTTAAGTCGTTTAATGTGATTTATGTTACAATGACTCATACGGTTCATTTGATTCAACTTAAAATGTGTATGTCATACAATGTAATAACTAAAGAATGAGATATTAAGAAAAGATTCTATCTAAAAGAAAATGGGTCACACTTTATTTTAGGGTGTCCTTTTTACAGTGTAGCTATTCATTTAACCACTGAGTTAATTAATTACATTTACTTACTGGAGGGTTAGTATGTGTTTTAGTTTAGGGTTAGTTGTAATTATGCATAATTAATTGTAATTACCATAGTTAGTACAGAGAACAGGTGTAACAAGGATACCTTAAAACAAATAGTTACTTAGTAGCACGAAAACAGATACTATTACACTGAGAAAATTGATTCATTGTATTCACTGTTTGTTTTTAAGGTAAGTGGTTGCAAACAATGTATATGGGCTGGATTTAATTAAGTTACTACATTTAACTTGTTTGTTTAAATTCAACCCATATAGATTGTTTGCACTTACCATAAAAAATGTATATCCAATGAATCATTTTTTTCATTGTATGGTTTATGGATTAAATTAATAAAATGCCTTGCTATAATCCACTGGATCTGTTGCTGGCACACAACTGAAGTGGCATAAAAGTTTGCAGATTTGACTGTTTTATTGGCTTTCTCACATTTTCATTTTCAGTACTGATGTAACAAACAGACAATTTTGTTTTAACAAGAATTCATCAGTTGACATAAACATGGAGAGCTGGAGACCTGTTAATGTAATTCACTGGAACAATTTGCACTGGCACATTCCTGGTCATGTAAAAAGCCTTGAGATTTCTATGAACAGCAAAAAAGAGATATGCGCATTAGAGCATCTTGTTGCAAAAAAACATTCTTTTATGAAGGGGTCTGTTAAGAGGGTCTTTTGGCCTCTCCGTTGCTCCTTTGTGTCCATTGTTTGATGGCGGGTTTACACAGGGGATGAAGGCACGAGTCAAGCTTAATGGGTTTTAAAGTGCTTGCATAGAGGAAAAGTATGAAGACGAATTTAAATGATGGACTGAAAAATGACACATTGATACATTAATATCTGCCTCTTGAGGAAAAAAGGCAGCAGCCGTCTTTATAGATGATCAAATATTGATAAAGCACTTACTGAATGTGAGCTTTCTGTGATTTTATTACAATTGAAATACTTAATCTATTAAATATTAAATGTGCAATCAGACACAGCAGAAAAAAAATATCATTTATGCATGATCAATATCTCTTTACAGTTGTTGTACATTAAAAGTGACGATTTATAAAAAGGTTTTATTTTTTAAATATATTAATCAAGCTATTATTGTTTTACAAATTATTCAGTTCGGTTGCTTTTCTTTCATCGCAGAGCATCGTATATCCTCAAGTGATCTCTTCATTCATTGTCATTTTTGGTATATCAATTCTATTAATAATATACAGAAAGCAGGAACGCATGGTAAACATAACGGGACTTTTTATTTCCACATCTTGGACATGATCTGTGTTTGTCATGGACATGAAATAAACATTTTCAGTACACATTATGTAGCCTGGTGTTATAGCATATACATCTGATATATAAAATCATACTTATAACGGTACTAAAGAAGATGTTTTCAGTGCTGTTAAAATACACCACTATTCTGAGCAATCAATACTGCTTAAACTCGTGTTTCTGATGACAGTTAGAACATTTTTATGGCCTGCAAAAATGGCATTTGATGATTTTCTTGAACGCACTCTGAAAGTCTTTATTGAAGTATGCGTAAATGATGGGATTCAAAAGCGAGTTTGAATAGCCGAGCCAGTTAATGACGTCTTGGAGCCACAAAGGCATCACGCAAGATGGACAAAAAGGCATCACGAGCGCTTTGATGAAGAATGGCAGCCAACACAGAATGAAAGTGCCCATTATGATGCCCAGGGTCTTCACTGTCTTGCGCTCGCGTGCCAAGGCGAGCTTCCTCTTCGCCTCGGTGTTTTTCTCGTGTTTGTTCTCGAACAGAGGGACAGAGTTTGGCGTGTTGGGCAGAGGCAGGTTGTTTTTGGAGTTGCTGTGTACCTCGATGATTTCCAGAGACTCGCCGTCCTCCGCGTGCTTGATCGCGCCGTTTACGCACGCGGCGGGCTTGGGTTCGACTGCGCTTTTCCAGTTTTTGCTCAACTCTCCGTTGGCGCGCTTGAAAAGTGCAGGCGACACAGTCAAACACTTGACCCTCTTTTTCTCAGGCTTGCGAACTGTTTTGCGAATGCGAAATCTTGCCGCTTTGAATATGCGTCCATACAAGACCAGCATGAGAATCAGGGGGATGTAAAATGCGCAAAAGGTGGAATAAATGGTGTACCAGGGGTCGTGGCTGATCATGCAAGCTTCAGGGTTGGCCATGTCTTCTGCTCTACTCTTGGGTTGAGACTTCATGATCAGCATGGGTGGAATTGATATCGAAAAGCCGACAAACCAGGTGACGGTGATCAGCAGAGCAGCGCGTTTTAAGGTCCTTTTCTTCATGTAGTCTATAGGGTCGGTGATCGCCCAGTATCTATCCAAAGCTATAGCGCACAGGTGCAGAATGGAAGATGTGCAACATAAAATGTCTAAAGAAATAAAAATATCACAAGTTACCTGTCCAAGTGTCCACTTGTCTAAAACTTGGTAAAGAGCAGCCATCGGCAACACGAGCACCGACACCATCAGGTCCGTCACGGCGAGAGATCCGATCAGGTAGTTTGCAACATTTTGCAGAGATCTTTCCAACGCGATAGCCGCCACAACACACGCGTTTCCGAATATGGAACATAAAATGAGCGCGCCGATCAGCAAAGATGTGGAAATCTGATAACTCAGCGGGACCTTCACAGGTAAAGTCACATTGTCGATTTGGTGATCTAAATCACTGTCGTTCTGGAATAAGAAGGACGTGTCGTTGTATTCTTCCATGTCGTGTAGAACATGAAATTCGCAAAAGCCTCAACAAACAGCACTACTCCATTCGGAGGAGCTCGTACACTTGGAGGCGATGCCAACCATCAACATTGTTACTGACGACTTGTGACGACGCAGCTGCATTTATATGAGAAGTGCTCCAGACGTCAGGTACCTACGCAGGTGTATCGGGTGGGCTCGGCATATGCATGCGCCTTATCCCAGAACTTCTAGTAAGGTCCATATCTTCATCACTGGGTTGTAAAATCAAACTAAGCAAGTTTTCCATTAGATGGTGGATTGCACACAGCTTATCAGAAATTAGATTTAATTCCCTGAATTTCTGAATGATTTCACTGATTTCTTCAGAAATTAACTTTTTTTCGGATAGGCTCTGCACCGCTGTGGCGACACCCGTCGAGCTGAAAATTGCATTGCTGCTGCTGCCACCTGCTGTAGCGCGTCTGCTTCTGAGAAAACTCAACGTTTTGAACCAAACACCTCACATACATCAACCCCCCACATAGAGCACGTACAAGTCCCACTCAAAGGGTGAGAATTATTGGGGGTTGAACCCATAATGGAAGCTTGAACCGCTTCAAAGAAAGCCAAAACATAGGTTGGGTGGCTGGTGTGGGCCTTCAAAGAATTTATTCCTTTACAATGTTACTCTATCAGCAGTGTTCTCAGATATTGTATGTTACAGTGTAAATCTTTCAGCAGCATAACATACGTTTTAGCCAAATCTCACACGAACATACAGGAATATCTTATCAAATCCCCTTAAATATCTTATTAAATCACCTTGTAGGAGATATTAAAGCATTATGAATTGGATATCAACCTGATAAGTCAGCTATTTGTATTGCAGATTTATTTGAATAAAAGTTTTTGTTAATATTTAAAATTAGTTTATTAAAGGGACAGTTCATACCAAAATGCAAATCTCCTGTAAATGAACACACTCTCAGGTCATCCAAGATGTAGACTTTTTCTTCAGTAGAACCCTAAAGAAGATTTTTAGCTGGATCTGTAGTCCTTCTGTGATTCTTATTATGGCAGTCAATGGTTACAGTTTTTTAGATTAAAAATAAACACAAACCAACGAGTCCAAATCAATAGCTATGGCGGTGCCTGCTGACACACTGATTTTTTTTTGTAAAGCAAACCGATCGGTTTGTGTACAAATCTTTTACACATTATTTACATTATTAGCTTTAATCTACAGCCTGGTCAAACAGTTTTGCTGCACATGGACAAAAATGCAACCATTGACTGCCGTATAAGAACCACCAAGGGCCAGATTTAGCAATCAAATCTTCTTTAATGTTCTATTGAAGAAAAAACTCTACTAGATAGATGACCTGAGGTTGAGTAAATTACCAGGGCATTTATATTTTTGAGTGCACTATCCCTTTAATATCTAAATGTTAATGAGAAGACAATCTATAATCTTCACAAAAAAAAACCCTGAGTAAAAACACATAGCCTAACACATACAGAAGACTTGAACTGGAAATGAATAAAGCTGTTGCTGTAAATGACACCCACGGCTGCATGACACTCTTTTTGGCCCTCCGCGGCTTCCGTAGCGGGAGAAACTGTTCTCTAGGCAGTACAGACCCAGCCTGTTGTTTTTAGCCTTTTAGCCAAACAACTTGAGGTGCTCTGCAGAAATCCCGAAGAAGGAAATGGCTACCTCTCTTGTGGTACGTATTGTTTTAGTTCGTACGCGAACCAATTGTTAACTCAGATTAAAAGAAATATGTGTATAAAATAATAATGACAAGAAAAACACCAGCCGGTACAAGAACTATCGCTGTGGATTTTTAAGAAAACTGCAGTTTACCATAGACCATAGGCTAGCCGTGAGATTCAGATAGCAAATGCATCAAAAATTGTGTTTTGCCAGTGTTGTAGTTTGTTGCAAAGACATCCTACTTGCTTTATTTATGCTAAAGAAAAACATCTTTTTAATTTGCAATAAAAGGCTGATTGGAAAACCATACAGTGATGACAACCATAGAGATTACATAAGAACAGTCAACTGGTTGTATATAGTACTAAGCTGTTAAATCATTTATTTAGATAAGATAAAATAATTTCTAATGCACAAACAGACTGAAGAACAGGATCAATCAGGAACAGAAGAAGATTCAACAAACCTTCGCTGCAGAAAGTGCCGCAGATGTCTAATAGACACAACCAGCCTTCTTAAGGTGGGTGGATTACAGTTAACTTGTCTTAAAACATAATATATTATATTAAACATGAAATATAATAGATAATCTACAGAAACATTTCTGCATTATACTATTACAGGTTGTAACATCAACAGAGGCTGCAGCCACATGCAATGTGTGGCATTTGAATATTGAATTTTTGCCAGATTGGATTTTAGCAAGTGTTGATCAGGTAAGGACTATATTTGTGCTGTATATTTGGAAATAATGAGTGATTCTTTTGATAAATGAATGCTTCTTTTTAGGCCAACTGGACAGTGGGGAAATTAAACTGTCAGATCTGTAGAGCTCGCTTAGGAGGTTTTAATTTCATAAATTGCTCCAAATGTACCTGCGGACTTGATACAACTGTGCATCTCAGCAAGAGTCGCGTTGATCGGGATTTTAAAGCTCCAGTTCTGTTGACAAGACCAGGAAGGACTAGAGAACATGTGGGAAGGAGGAATAATGATACAGAGTCTCAAACAATAAGCTCACCTCCATCTACTTCCTCAGCCTTCAGCTTCTCCTGTACTGTACCTCATGTAATCTTTGCTGAAACGGAATTTGAGTCAAGTGGAGAGCAACAGATTCCTAATACTGTAGACAGACGCACAGATCTTCCTTTACTTTATGAACTGCCACCACAAGTGTCTGATTATCAGGAGAGAATTGAAGAACGGCATGTGGATTTTGATAGCAGAACTACTCTGAATGGAGTAGTAGATCCAGAAGTGGTCAGACTTGGAGTGATGGAGGAGCCATTAAGTAACATTTCCCCCAACCTAGAGCCAAAGCTTTCCAAGAGAGAGAAAAACCGACTGAAAAGTCTAAGAAGGAAGCAAAGGAAGAAGGAACGCTGGATTCAGAGACAGCAGGAGGCCAAAGATCTGGTGAGAACTCATAGGCAGATTACTTGCTTTGTCTAATTTGTGAATATAACAGCTGCCTAGCAATTCCGGTCAATGTTAAGAATTGACAGGATAAAGGAATTGCATTGATAGACATTGCATTGATTTAAAACAAGTTTGTGTGACAACCAAAATAATAGAAATTTTACAATTATTTTCAATAATTCTTCCAATTTATTCCCTGATTCTTTTCAAATGATTGGAATATTTAAATAATATATTATAAATAACAAACTAATATATTATAAATAACAAGTAATAAATAACAAAAAAAATATCAATATTTTTATTTTGCATAACATTATTTACATTAATAGCTTTAATCTACAGCCTGGTCAAACAGTACGCTGTGCATGGACAAAAATGTAACCATTAGATTTACTAAGGATACATTCAGCTAAAAAGCTTCCATTAATGTTCTTTTGAAGAAAAAACTCTACGTCTTGGATGACCTGAGATGGTTACCTGGGTAAATGAATAGGGCATTTTCATGTTTGGGTGCACTATCCCTTTAATATCTAAATGTTAATGGGAAGAAGATCTATAATCTTCACTGAAAAACCTGAATAAAAAGGCATAGTCTAACACATACTGAAGACCGATGAAAAACGATTACAGCTTTACAGAATACAAAATTTGAACTCCAGCTGGAGCTAAAAATGTGTGTATTGCAACACAGGTAACAATGTTTTGCTTTATGTGGAATCAAATTTCTGATTAATCTAATAATCAAAATTTCTAAAGGCGTGCAGTTATTTTCAGGGAAGCTCACAGCTAAAGTGTTTAATGCACTAAATTTACACATCACTAGCAGTTTGTTTCATATATGTTTTTAAAACAACAAAAACAAAATATCAACATTTTTATTTTCCATAACATGCATGCATGACTACAAACTGCCCAATAATACATTTATTATTGTGTATTACTAATTAAAATAATATTAAAACAATATAAAATAATTTACATCAAGATTTGTTAACTTAACATACATTTATGGGTAATTAACTGAAAACAAATTTATACTGGAGTTTCATTCCATTTTAAAGACCTCTTCATACCAACACTAATGAATGTAAAAATGTCTATAATGAAAAGTATACAAAAATGCTTATGCTCAAGTCTGATCTGCTGTTAGCATTTTTATTCTTCCTTACCTGAGGCAAAATAATAATAGTAATAAATTCTGATAGTGATTTAAAATGACTGATACTGGATTTTACCAATAATAAAGGATCAAACAGGCTGATAACTGATCAATCAGTCAATCAATAAGTCAATCAATCAACCAGTCAATCAGTCAGCCAATAAAAATAAGAATAAGAAATAAGAAAACAAACATAATCCTCCAGGTAAAACAATGCTGAACATTATTATTAAAATGTACTCTCCTCCTTAAATGAAATGCATTCAAAAACCTTAAATAAATTTTACCTTGTTTATTCATTCAATAAACAGTGTTAACAGATACAACTTTAAATTAAAATTAGTAAATGTATTTTAACCATTGTTAATAATGTAATGAAGTATCTACATAACAGCCAGTGCATTGAAATTCACACTTCATTACACAATTCATTTGCTTCAACTGTAGAACACTTAATTGTTATCTAATCAAACATACAAATATCAATCACATTGACAGTACAAATACAACTGATATCAAATGCATTCCTTATTTGTTCCTAGGAACAATTTGCGTCCTTGCATCACTTGTTTTAAATATGAAACTTTGCAGTCTAAAACAAGTTAATAAAAATTGACCCACTGATTATAAACTATTGCCAAAAAATGGTAACTATCATGATATTAACCATTTTAATCAAACTTGTACTAATATTCTACTCCCAGACTTAATGACAAACAAACTGCTGTTCTGTGCCTTTCTTATTTCGTTATAGCATCTAGTTGATCTTTGGTGTTTCCATGTTTTATGTAAAACAAAACCGAACCAAATCAGAAATTGAGGCTGTAGGACATCATTAGCCTGCCAAAAAAATCACACTCTCCATCTCACTTGTTAAAATTGCTTATTTCTTTGGATTTGAATATTCCTCAAAGCTTTTGGGGTAATCTAAGTACATACAGTGCATCCGAATAGTATTCATAGCGCTTCACTTTTTCCAAATTTTTTTATGTTCCAGCCTTATTCCAAAATGGATTAAATTCATTTGTTTCCTCAACATTCTACACACAATACCCCATAATGACAATGCGAAAAAAGATTTTTTGAAATTGTTGCTAATTTATTAAAAATAAAATAAATTTAAAAAAATTAAATCACATATACATAAGTATTCACAGCCTTTGCTCAATACTTTGTTGATGCAACTTTGGCAGCAATTACAGCTTCAAGTCTTTTTGAATATGATGCCACAAGCTTGGCACACCTGTCTTTGGGAATTTTTGCCCATTCCTCTTTGCAGTACCTCTATCAAGCTCTATCAGGTTGGATGGGAAGCGACGGTGTACAGCCATTTTTAGATCTTTTCAGAGATGTTCAATTGGATTTAGGTCTGGGCTCTGGCTGGGCCCCTCAAGGAAAATTAACCGTCGCCCCAGTCTGAGGTCAAGAGCACTCTGAAGCAGGTTTTCATTCAGGATGTCTCTGTACATTGCTGGATTCATCTTTCCCTCTATCCTGACTAGTCTTCCAGTTCCTGCTGCTAAAAAACATCCTCACAGCATGATGCTGCCACCACCATGCTTCACTGTAGGGATGGTATTAGCCTAGTGATGAGCGGTGCCTGGTTTTCTCCAAATGTAACGCCTGGCATTCACTCCAAAGAGACCAGAGAATTTAGTTTCTTATGGACTGAGAGTCCTTCAGATGCCTTTTAGCAAATTCCAGGTGGGCTGCTATGTGCCCTTTACTAAGGAGTGGCTTCCGTCTGGCCACTCTACCATACAAGCCTGATTGGTGGATTGCTGCACAGATGGTTGTCCTTTAGTAAGGTTCTCCTCTCTCCACAGAAGAACGCTGAAGCTCAGACAGAGTGACCATTGATCACCTCCCTGACTAAGGCCTTTTCCCCCCGATCACTCAGCTTAGATGGCCGGTCAGCTCTAGGAAGAGTCCTGGTGGTTCCAAACATTTTCAACTTACGGATGATGGAGGCCACTGTGCTCATTGGAACTTTCAGAGCAGCAGAAATTTTTCTGTAATCTTCCCCAGCCTTGTGCCTTGAGACAATCCTGTCTCGGAGGTCTACAGACAATTCCTTTGTCTTCATGCTTGGTTTGTGCTTTGACATGCACTGTCAACCCTGGGACCTTATATAGACAGGTGTATGTCTTTTCAAATCATGTCCAATCAACTGAATTTACCACAGGTGAACTCCAGTTAAGCTCCTGAAACATCTCAAGAATGATCAGTGGAAACAGAATGTACCTGAGCTCAACTCAAAGGCTGAAAGGCAAAGGCTGTAAATACTTCTGTACATGTGATTTTTCAGGGTTTTTATTTTTAATAAATTTGCAACACTTTCTTTTTTTACATTGTCATTATGGGGTGTTGTGTGTAGAATGTTGAGGAAATAAATGAATTTAATCAATTTTGGAATAAGGCTGTAACATAAAAATGTGGAAAAAGTGAAGCGCTATGAATGCTTTCCGGATGCACTGTAAGTCAGCAAAAATATATTACTGTTTTTTTTTTTTAATAATTATATGAAAAAGCATACATATTGTGCATTTCATTACAGTTTTGCATCCTGTTTGCTTGCTCAGTTCAAAATAAAAAAGTTTGAGTGCTGGAGAAACGACGATACAAATGTAAAGTACTATTATTAATACTATTATTATTAATAATAACAATGGTGAACAGCTTTAGTTTGTTTAATGCATGAGGTGTCCGATAAGCTATAAATGGATGTGGGCCATTAAATGCAGAGCTGTGTAGTATTGAAAAGAGTTCTGGCAAAATGTCAATAATAGATCCGTGGATCAAGACGGGCATAAATCTGCTTAATAGGCTGCTGCAAGAATCCTGAGGATCTTAATAAGCCGTTCACAGCTGCACATCACTCTTGCAGCAGGTGTCATTTTATTGGGGATTTTGCTGCTTATTCTTGTTTTGATCATAAGTAAGCCTTTACATTTGAGAATTTGATTTAGCTTTTTTATATTATAAACAATTTATGAGTTCATTGATGTTTTATGTATTCAGGCAATGAAGTGGGACCTGACTGGCAGTGATGACGAGGAAAGAGATGGATACACATGCGCCGTGTGTTTAGATGTGTATTACAGTCCCTACAAGTGCCATCCTTGCAGTCATGTGTTCTGTGAGCCCTGTTTGAGAACTCTAGCTAGGAACAGGCCAAGCAATACCCCCTGTCCCCTCTGTAGGACCCTTATATCCCATGTGCTCTTCCAAGAAGGTGAGAGGAACAGATATATTCAGTTTTCTCTTATGATTTTTTTTCTGTATTGTTTGAAAGAGCTTTATGTAACCTCCTGATCATCTTTTTCATTCAGAGCTCAATCAAACTACAAAAACGTGCTTCCCGAAAGTGTATCGTTCAAGACATGAGACCTTTCAGAAGATCAACTATTCTAAATGGCCTCTGCCCAACTGTCCGAAGCGCTTTCGCATCTTTTGGGGTTTGTGAAATGGCATTTGCACATCCTAAAAGCATACTTTCATTTCATGTGCCCACTTATATGGGTTGTGGACAAATAGGCAGTAAAATGCTCTTTTTGTAAAACACAATTTTTGAAGAAAATATAATTATATTGTTTGAGAAAATATAAGGGAGTCAATAACTGTATAAATTCTTTCACATTTTTGTTTTACTTTTTACCATATTCATATTACGTCATACTAAACACAACATACTAAAACAAAAATGATTTACAAATAACATAAGAGTGATTTATCTTCATTCTTGGACTCTTCTCTTCATATAGTCCTATTTATTTTAGATGAAATTAGCAATAATATGTTTTTCTCGATGACTTGTTGGAGATTATCAATAAACAGTGGTGTTACACCAAAGGACAACAAAATGTAATTTTATAGTGGTTCCAAAAAAGTTACATATGTAAAAAATACACATTCAGTCATCTGATGTTAAATGGGGTTCTTGAACTAATTGTGTTTTCTGTGGAATTGCCCAATTTAAAATGAGCATATAGCGTCACACCAGGGGACATGGTTTTCCCCCTTGATACGTCACAAAATGTATCAAGTTCCTATGATTTATTTATTAATGATTTAGTAAATAACATTTTCATAACTTAATAATTTATAACATGATTTATTAATGTATTTTATGATTTTCTTTTTAGTTTATAATTTTTTTTAACTATGCTTGAGACAGTCACAACATGGGATAGTTTTGAGATATGGCTCAAAAAAGTAAAAAATAATAATAATTACACCAGTTTCTGTGAAGTCTATGGTAGATGTTTAACCATTTACTGCATTTTAAATGATGACAATGTGTAAAATGCAACATCACGTCAACATCATATGCATTTTCTGTGTTATTTTAGGGTTTCAGAGACATGGAGGCCCAGCCAATCGCTGGCAGTTTCCCCACAGAGCGTTTGGCTTGGACGCATTGGATTGGGGAGACATGTGGGGCTGGCCGTTTGACATTGACTTTGTGATCATCTCTGTTTACTCTCTGCACTGGGTGATGGCGTTCATCATCTTCTGTGGCCTCTGCTACTTCCTCCTCCTCTGATATATGGAGGATTCCATCTCACTTTGTTTTCTGTTGCTGGACAAACGATTGTTAATATCTCATCAAGTGCCTCATACTTTTATTTCAGTGTAGCTTCAAATATGACGAACTGTTATTAAGACGTTCTTCTTCCTGTGGGAATCATTTGTGTTTTAGGTCTTACAGGGTTTGTGCAATTCATAGGTATCACGTTTTACTTTATGCCTAATATCATCTGCTTTACTTGACCTGCAAACAGTATTATAATGCGGTAAAAAACAAAAAACAAAATAAGCAATAATTCAGGACATAGTGCTTAATCTGTTTGTACACTTTTTTTTTTTTTTTTAATAAGTTGCCTGTATTTTTGTTGCTGTAATTTGGAGCCATTTAGATGCTTGTCTAATGCTAGAACCCAGGGTTATTATTAAAAACTGCTGTGCAATATATTTAACGGTTTTATGCAGTAAAATGTTTGAGAGCATTTGTTGTTGCTGTTGAAATGAGTGGGTAATTTAATGAATGCTTTGGAGGTGACCTACAATCGCAGCCAAGTCTCAAAGCAAAGAGAATGTATTTTTAACCAACATTGAATGATAAAGGGACTCAAAATTATAAACAATTATTTAAAACCAGACAAAACCAGATTTTTAAAGGTTGTAAATAATTATATTCTTTATTTTACTAACTTCCAACTTCATTGAACAACCAAAATTCTCACAGTATTGAAAACTATTCTTGACACTGTAAATGCATGGGCACCTTAAAATACCATACTTTTTGCTGGATTTTTTTTTTTTGTTATACTAAAAAAAGAAAAATTGAGTTAAAATGAATGAAATCGTATCCAATAGATTGTGAGTGGAAATGAAATGCTGTTTTTTTTTATATGTTTTTCTACTAAACTATTAAAATGTTGCAATTTGTGTGACACCACATTCTACAATACATGAACACGAGGGTGTTGCAACCTGTACACATTTTTTTCTTATACCTTCCATTAACCAAATATTAACGTTTCCGCAACGTTTCAGAGAGGTTTTAATAGACAGCAGTTGCTTTGCCAACAATAAAATATACAAGCAGCGAATCCGCACGGTTTAGGCGCCGCTTACTAACAAAATCTCTATTTTTTAATTTTACTGATCATACTAATCAATTGTGTTTTTCGACGAGCTCGTCCATCAGTATAGTGGATCCCACATCTGTGGAGCTCCAGCGGCGGCGCTCGGCCTGGACAGGGGTGAAGGTGACTCGCCTGTTGGTGCGGGAGATGCAGAGGAAGCGTCGCGGACACTCGCTCCGCTCCCTAAAATCATTCTAATCATCGACAACCCGCGTCCACCTCACCCTCTCCTCGAGGACACACGGATTAAGGACGTTTTCTAAGTGAAGGGGTTTTATTCGTGGATGCGTATGCATGTGTTCTGCACCGAACGGGCGAAAGAACCGCCCCAGATCCGCAGCCAACATTTTTCAGATCAGCAAGTCCTCGGTGAGGGATCCGGAGCGGCGGGAGAGCACCGAGAGCGCGCGGAGAGCTCAGCGGGCGATGGATGACTGTCGAACGGTGAGCGCACTGTCAAACAACCGCTTTCACTCCGCGGATGCTAAGCTCTCTTTGGTGTCTTCACATTAAAATACTTTGTTTAATACAAGTGATGGACAATTGCAGTAGACTGATATCAACACGTCAATAAAAGACTGTAATGTCGATGTATTGCTGGATCTCTGTGTGGAAGAATAAGATTGTATGTTTTTTTTTATTAGTGTGTCGTTCCCCGTTTGTGTTTTCATATTGCACCATTGTTTAGAAATGACATTCCTCTCCACAATCCCATGTGTTGCTATGTGGCATCTAGATAATGGCAGCTAAACTCCTCTTTACCCTGCTGGAAAATCCAGTTTAAGCTGTGTGTTTTGGAACATGGCAGGTATATCTTGTTCAAAATGTTCAACCAGCTATGCTTTAAGTTTGACAACCAGTTAACTGTTTTGGTTCTGGTCTGCTATGCTGAACCAAAGCAGCCTCCATGTTCCAAAACTGGGTTTTCCAGCACATACATATATGTTCACTGTCTAAAAATAGACTGAGAAGGATTTGTCTCATTTTTTAGACGGTTCAGGAGTTCAACACTCTCGTGGCTCTCCATCGTGAGCAGGTGATCTCCATAGGAGAGAATACAATCGACTGTCCTTCTTTAAGGGCACAGATGCACAAGACTCGCGTCAAAGGATGCGCCGTGGCCCAGGCTGCCTATCAAAACCTCATTGCAATCTCTGGGTAAGCATTCATGTTAGAATAGACATGCAGTTTTAAACATGTGTCTGTAGGATATCTCTGATGTGGTGTCTGTTTATCTCTCGTAGGCCAGAAGATGGCGAAATCCACCCAGAAATATGCAGGCTCTTCATCCAGCTTCAGTGCTGTCTGGAGATGTACATTACTGAGATGCTCAAGTCGATGTGTCTGTTGGGCGTTCTGCAGCTCCATAGGAAAGGTGTTGTGTCAATGACAGCCAGCAGAGGACAGCAGATTCTTTACATAAGCAGACATGAGTACATAGGGCTAATGTACTGCATGCCGAAATACTACTGTCAGTCTTAAGGTGGCAGGGATTGCACAACAATTACATAAAGCAGCTCCTTTGGGACGTCACAACAAAGCATAACTTAAAAGCGTCTTTGTTTCAGGAAATGACGTGTGTCCCGAGCCAAACATGGACTGCAGGGTAGACGAAAGCTCCGATGTGCCCATGCTGGAAGATCGATCGTCATCACCGGTAGATTTTCCACAGGACTCCTGGGTGGTGTGCACAGACATTGAGAACATAGAGAGGTATGAAAAATTCAGCGGATTAAGAAAGCCAATGGTTTTTTTCTCTGTTAATTTTTTCAGTAGTGATTTCGAGCAGTTTCTCAATTAGGCATTCTAAAGCCAGATTCACCTTTTGCCATTTCTAGTAGTCTTTTAACATTTGTGAACCCTTTGAAATCTCAGTGTTCATTTGCTACATGAAAAAAACTGAACCAATTTATCATGCAATAGAAACAATCTCTCGTGTTGTTTTGTTCACCTCTTGTCCCTAAAAGGAAAATGGAACGAACCTAAAATGATATGTGTAGAGTGATATGTGTTGGTCTGTTGTCGTCACTCATCGCATAATCAAGGTTCTGTTCTCCAATTGTTTATTGACTTGATGCCTTTCAAATCTCAAATCTGTGCCTCAAATCTTCTGATGCTGAGGTGAAATTTGATTGCAGTGGTCATTAATCAGAGATCATAACCAAACCATGGCCAAAATTCCACATTGTTATCTTAAACCATTCCGCCTGGCTTAAACCAATAGCCCAGTCAACCTTTTATGAAATGACAAACTTTGATTTAATGAAAAAGGTATTTAAAAATTGATATAGAGTTTTAGAATTATTAGCCCCCCTGTATATTTTCCCTAATTTCTGTTTAACGGAAAGAAGATTTTATTTTTAACATATTTCTAAACATAATAGTTTTAATAACTCATTTCTTATAACTGATTGATTTTATCTTTGCCATGATGATAATACATAATATTTTACTAGATATTGTTTAAGATATTACTAGTATTCAGCTTAAAGTGCAATTTAAACTTAACTAGGCTAATTGGGTTTACTAGGCATATAACAATGTGTAACGATGATTTGTTCTGTTGACAATCGAAAAAATATTGCTTAAGAGGGCTAATAATATTGACATTAAAATGTTTTAAAAAAAATTAATAACTGCTTTAATTCTAGCTGATATAAAACAAATAAGACTTTCTCCAGAAGAAAAAAAAAATATGATAGGAAATACTGTGGAAAAAAAAAACATCCTTGTTCTCTTAAACATCATTTGGGAAATATTTGGAAAAGAAAAAAAATTCACAGGAGGGCTAATACTTCAACTGACTTCAACTGTATATGATCAGAGTGGGTAATATTATTACTACTACTACTACTACTACTACTACTACTAATAATAATAATAACAATAATAATAATAATAATAATAATAAAAATAATGGCCCAATATCATAGTAATGGTTTATAACCACTAATAATGAGTGTAAGAACAAGTTTAAAATTCTTTACTATAAATTCCCTTTAAATTAGTAGAATTGTACATAGCAACATATTTCAGTGCTGTTGAATGCTTGATTAAATATTTAAGGTATGAATGGAAAAAAAAACTTAATTAACCAGAATGTACTTAATCTGAGAGATCACCGATCGAGAATTAAGAAAATTATTATGTCAATATTGATCTTTAGCTGACAGGTCCAGAACCCCCTTGGCCCAAAATACTGCATGCTTGTAAATCAGTTCAACTATAAATCCTTTTGGTCGTTATCTCAATTCATGTCCTATGTTGTGAAATGTCTTCCAGCAACATGCGAGAAATGAGAAACCTTCTAAGCAAACTCAGGGAGACAATGCCTTTGCCATTGAAAAATCAAGGTCAGTCTCAAGCGTTCTTAGGATTTTATGCTGAATTAGTGAGAGATTTATTATATCTTCTAATAATATGTTCACATGACCAGAATTAGTTTTAATTCTCTATTTTCATGTGTGTAGATGACAGCAGTCTGCTGAATCTGACTCCTTATCCGCTGGCGAGGCAGAGGAAGAGGCGATTCTCGGGGCTTTGCTGCCTTGTGTCTGGCTGACCCTTCAATACTCTCCAGTCTTCATTTCTTATCAGTTAGTGCTTCACTCGTCTCCGTTATGTCTCTGGAACTGTTTCGCTAATGTAACTTGTCTCTGGACGGTGTCAAAACTACTTAACCAGTTGTTGGATGACAGAATCCCCTTGACTCAAAGCCCTGCCTATTGAATACCTAAGCTAAATCAATTGTCTAATTTGAGTTACCCAGAGGTTCATTTGTTTTGTGCTGTGAATCCATTTGATTGTATAAAAAAGCAAGTGAATGAAGTAAAATAATAACATCTGTATCTGATTTTGTTTTCTCATGGTCAGAGCTAGTTGTAAGTGAAATGAGGGGCAGGTCTAATTGTAAGATGTGTACTGTTTTTTATTAAATGGCTTCTTTTTGTTCTTTTTATATAGGAATTTACTCACTGTGCAATGCTTTTAATTTAGGTTTCCATAAAGGGGAATTGTTGTAAAAATAAATAATAAAATCTGTTAGTCATTTTAAAGGGCACAAGAGCACTCCGCACTAAAGCCATTGCTTTTTCATTCTAAGCTTGAAACAAATATAACACAATAAAATTTCACTATGTACATAATACCAATAATTGTAAATAAAACATTGTATTTATTACAAAGGATTTATTTTTTGTTTTTCCATTCTAGACATCTGGTTTGTATGAATTCATATCTTTTTTTCTGAGGGTTTGAGTTTTGTGTCACAATGCAAAAAATGCTTCTTATTTAGACTTTGTCTTATTTCTAGTCCAGATATCTAAAGGTTCTTAAATCTAGAATAGGCATGGGGCGATAACCGTTTTCAAGGTATACCTCGCTTTGGGAAAATTTTCTGCTATATCGTTCCTACTGTATATGCAAGTTGTTTTTTTTAGGCATTTATTATTATTTTTTTTTTAGGACAACAGTATTTCCAGCAGAAAAGATATCCAAAGATGCCGTTTTAAATTGTAAAGAAATTTAAAGTGTTTTTGAAACTGATGAAGATAGCAGAAGTCAATGGTTTATGAATTAATTAGGCTGACATGTTTTCTGCTCTAAAATATATGTTTCTCAAAATAAAATATATTAGCTGTGTTTAAAATTGCCTACTACTCAGTAGGTACTGCATTTGAATTTGCATTTACTACTTAACTGATAGAAAAGTATGTTCTATACAGTATGAATGTGAGTAGCATGAATGGAGTTTAGATGTACTACGGATGCCGTTTTGTCATCATCACATGACAAACCCGGTTCACTCCCATTCATGAATTCTCTCGGGATGCATCATGGAAAAGCGTAGTGTCCATCTGTTGCACACTAGTTGCACACTGAGTTGGTCATCAGGGTACTTCTCGCATACTGTTTTTCGAATTCTATGAATTCAGACATACTACTCGGCTTGCATACTGTTTGTAGCATACTTTATAGTATGGAAGTATGCGATTGCGGATGCAGCCATTGTGTTCAAAGCAGAAAAAATCTTGTTTTTTATCCAGATATTTAAAAAGAATATATTTTAGAGCAGTAATCACAATACCATGAAACTGATATTTTTATCCAAGGTTAACATACCGGTAAAATCTTATACCGGCCCAGGCCTAATCTAGAACCATTTTCTTGACAAGTAAAAAATATGGTGTTTTTTTCAGAAACAATAAGTCCAAATTATTTTTTTTTAATAATAATTAAGAAATGGCTGATTTCTGGGTGACACGGTGGCGCAGTGGGTAGCACAATCGCCTCACAGCAAGAAGGTTGCTGGTTCGAGCCTCTGCTGGGTCAGTTGGCATTTCTGTGTGGAGTTTGCATGTTCTCCCCGTGTTGGCGTGGGTTTCCTCCGGGTGCTCCGGTTTCCCCAACAGTCCAAAGACATGCAATATAAGTGAATTGGGTAGGCTAAATTGTCCGTAGTGTATGTGTGTGAATGAGTGTGTGTGGATGTTTCCCAGTTATGGGTTGCAGCTGGAAAGGGCATCTGCTGCGTAAAACATATGCTGAATAAGTTGGCGGTTCATTCCGCTGTGGCGACCCCAGAATAATAAAGGGACTAAGCTGAAAAGAAAATGAATGAATAAATGGCTGATTTCTGGGAGATTATTTTGCTTGTTTTAATGAAAAGCTTATGACTTATTATTTCTGAAAACACTAAATATAGTTCTACATGCATACATAAAAACAATACTTCTAGATATTCAGACTAGAAACAAGTCAAAAAGTAATTTTTTTGCAGTCCAGGTTTCAACATATAGTTACAGCTCCTAAATGTCATTCTATAATAAAGTTTTTTAATGTAATTGTTTGTTTTATTGTAGCATACACACCCAAGCTATGAACATTAGTTGATGCATTTCCTTTATTTTATATTGGTTTATTTTTTCCTTTTATTTATGTTCATAAAAGACAAAAAAGTACAAATGATGAAAATAATATTTAATAAGAATGAAGCAAACCCTATTTTGGCATGCAGAAAGCCAATAAATTAGTCCTGTAATAACATGTTTTCCATGTACTCCCTGTTCACATTCCCATAGTCTAAAGCGAAGCCAAATGTCAGAGTGAAGAGTTGCAGCTGCAGGGCTTTACTGGAAGTAAAGGGGGATGGACATATTCTGGACAGAGAGTCAAGAAGGCGTGCACATAAAACAGACAATTCATGAGGGTCAGATTAAGCTCCACAGCAACTGATTCTTGATCATTTTCATGTTTACTTGTATTGCTGTTGGACACAGTAACTATAACTGAAAGTGGTACTTTTGGAGGAGTCTGAAGTTCTGTGAGTATTATTCAATCTCAGGTACCATTAGCGTTCTGCAATTTGTCTCAAAAACATTCAGAGGAGACGTGTTCATTTGATTGAATGCTTAATATCCATATTTTATCATGTTTTCATTCCTTTCTTAAGTAAAAGTTTTTCGTTTTTTGTTTAAATCATAAACAGTTGTACTACATTTTTAGTACTTTTTTACTCAGTGTTTTTTAGGAAATACATCATACTGATTTGCGATTTAAAAACTGCACAATTCCTGTTTGCAAGCTTTCAACCATGGTTTTGTAGTGTAAATATGTCAACATTTTAAAACAAGTTAGAAAATGTCAGCAGCTTATGCTAGCAAATTGTTAATTCACATTGGCAATGATTACAATGCTAAAAGCATGCTAATTTATGCTAACAATGTGTTAACCATGCTACATAAACATGCTAACAACATGCTAATTCAGACTATAATGATGCTAACCATGTTTTTAAACACTCCTTTACACTTTAAATGTAGAAATTAGCAATTTTTTTCATAATATTATCTCTTAAACTTCCCATGCTTCAACCCAGATATCTGCTGACATAAACTATAGATAACAATTATTAAAAAAAGAATTAGCTTTCGTTAGCTAAACGAGTTATTATAATGATGTGTGTATGACTATAGACACCAGTGGTTCATGTATGTCATTGGAAGTATAACAAACTGTGTTCCCTTATAAGCTATCAAGTTCCAACAGGCCTTCTCCTCTATGGATTGTACTTGCATTCTCCTTGTCCTACTCTCCACCCTGGCGTCATTAAGCCCCACTTTGGGGTGTTTCTGTGATCATTACCCATGGAGTTCATGGTCCCAATGCACTAAAACCTGTGATTCTGGTACTCAAACTCGTTCAAGGTAACAATTATTGATAATTTATCTGATATGTAAGGCTTACTGTTGTGATATAAGTACATTTGCTGTTGCAGGGCTGTCCAGTATGATGATCACTGGTTGAAAAACAGCTGTTCCCAGTTGTGCCAGATACATGACAATAGATTGTGTAATGTTGAGGTCTGTCCTATACACTGCCAGCTGACTGAGTTTGGACCCTGGTCCGAGTGTTCATCTTGTGCCAAAAAATCAGTGAGTAAAACACACACACACACACACACACACACACACACACACACACACAC